>JALIZH010017948.1:0-41366 GCA_030522465.1 Rhipicephalus appendiculatus
AATGATGGTATCCTACCAACTCGCACAGCAAGACACCTTCCTGTAGACATCATCGACTGGTTCAATATACTTCAAAGCATCATTCACTTACAAGGCGAAATTTGCATGCCGAACAAGAGTAAGCGTGTTTTACTACAATGGAATGGGAAAAGACGAATTTTGCTTTCCTTTACATAAGGCGCTTAATATTCTCACTACAAACGTACACGTTGGCAAAATGCTTCGTTTCACTTTCATCGGTGGTCTTCCGTGATCGTACAAATCTCGCCCAAGGTCCGATTGCGAACCGGGAAATCCGTCACGACGGTATCGTGAGAAGACCGACAATAGAGAGTGCGCCCGGCTTGCGTGACAACCCAATAGTTCCTTCATTCTGAGTTGCTTCCACGGCTATCGAGTGCCCTACTCGAATCGTCCATGGACACGAACAACCTTGGCACTCCGGCGTCGTGTTTACCGATCGTTCGGCACTCGTGTACTGCTCGAGTTTCGATAGCCTAGTCGAGGCGTTCGATTTACCCTTTGTGCAACCGTAGCTGCGCTAATCTGGTCAGCCCAGTTTCCCTCGTCTAGGTCCGAAAGGAAGGAATCGATTTGTCCGTTATGTGCGCCCCAGGGCATTTCGGACGCACGGAAGGGAATTGGCCATTTCTTGGAATCGCTTCCCATAGAGGAAATGAGGGTGGACAAAACACGTTACGGGGCTGTTTGGTGATGCATATTTTGCTTCTTTATGGAAGTAAACTAGCGCTAACCTGCCTAAAAAAGACGCAAAGTGCACTCTAATTGAATGAATAGGAGAAATCAGCTAAAGTTGCCATTTCAAAGAAGGCCTTTCCCATATCTCATATATGGGTCATTTTCGAAAGGGGAATGTCCGCAGTAGCGGACGTTATTGAGATCACTCGCGGTGGGCTAGCTGATATTCAATAGAACTTCTGTTGGGCCTAGTTGCTACATAGCCTTCAGGTGAAAACTTCAACGCAAACAAGGACGTTCCACAAAGAATAGATGAGACAAGCACTGCTGCTTGTCTCGTTGCAGTGCCAGTGCTTGTGTCATCTATTCTTTGTGGTCCGTACTTGTTTGCGCTGATGTTTTCACCTTAAGGCTAGCTGACGGTATTGGCGCCAGCATGTATATATTTCGTTCTTTTTTTTATTGCGATAGTAATTATATGGACACTTTCGGCTGGTTTTCGCCGTCGGCGTCGCCGTTGGCCGCCGCCGTCATTTGCCGTATATGTATATGTATATATATAACCGGCCCCGCCCGTCGTTCGTGAGCGTGAAAAGACGCGAGCCTTCGATTTTACGAGCGCGGGCGCGCGCGTTATCTCCCCTTCTCGGCGGCCGACAGCGGGGGGCCGGTGTACCCTTCTACGTGCTGCGCTCGCAACGCGAAGAGAATTCTCTTAAACAAGCGTTTTCTAGAGTTGCGTGAGATCGGATCCAAAAGAGTTAGCTGCCAGCCTCACTTCGCATAACATTACAATTTTTTGCTATCGCATTCATTGCTTCACCCTTGCGGTGAAACTGGCACTTTTTTTCAATTCGTGTAGCAGTCTCAGTAAGCGATCAATATAAGAAAGCATCCAGTGATAAGTGTCCCTATAATATAAATGCTTATCTTGATTGTTTTTTCCAGTTGTTGGATGTGTACTTAGCGATCGAAGACCTGAATACAGCGGTGTTTCCATAAGCTGACATATTGGCGCTCTAGCATCTCACGCAAAAAAACGCAAAAAAAAAAACAGATTGCGATAATTAATGTGCGAAGTGCACCTAAGGCTATGGCCTATAGGTGCATTTTGCTGCATTAATTAACGCAATCTGTTTTTTTGTGTGTGTGTGTACGCACAAGGGAGGGGTTGGGACACACCCCGCCCCGCTCCCTAATCAACTAAGGGGGCGCAATGCTCACCCCGTATCTTTAATCAGCCGAGCCTGTCCTGTCATGGTATAATATCCAGAGTCATGCTAATGCAGGTTTTTGACGGTAAGGACAGCCGAGGACCCCGATATCTTGAATGCCAGGAACGGTTTACAACCCAAGTTTACCCCGTAAAGCCGGTTGCCGAAGACAAGCCGTTGCGAGCAGCCCGTCATTGCTTCATTTTAACTTGGGCGTCCATCTCGGAGCTTCTTTATTGTCGGAAGCGTCGCCGTCTGTTCGTGCCACTAAAGATCACAGGCTCCCCTACGCATTCGCCTAAGAAGACTCAAACGCGAAGGCCATCTTTTTTCTACTCAGTCGATGTATTGACCCTCCTGCGCCCACCTCCGAAAACTTTCTGCAACTAACGTGGTTTCACACCGCCTCCAAGATCAGAGGCATTCCAACCTTTCTGCACCTTACCTTGTTTCACACTGCCTCCATGATCAACGCACCTTTGGCCAAGCGACAATGTCATGTCATGACGTCATCATGTGACGTTACGTCACGCGACGTCATAGTGACATCAAGCCTATTCGATCCACCCAGCACTACCTGAACTGTCTCATGATGTGCCGTGTGGGCGCCGTCGTCGTGCAGACAACGTTGCGGCAAGTGCAGCAGCAACGCGATGCCGAAACGAATACGAGAGTGCAGGTGTCCCGCAAGCTCTCCGCTTCGGTCAGTATCTCATGAGTTGTGGTGGTGGCTGCTTACGTTGCCTGGCATTTGGAACCATTCGCGACTTACGGAAACCGTTCGCTGACGTTATTGTTAGACACCGTTAAAATAGACACGAATGCTGCCGGATCTGACTTATACTGTGGTTCTAGCCACCATCTGCTGCACGGGCTCAGCACTACCTGACGAATAGGTACAGGGAATCCATGAACTAGCCTTGCACGACAGCTGCCCTTTTCGAAACGAATACCACGGTACCGGCGTCGCCATGTTGAACTCGTGAAACGAATGCCAGAGTTCAGCAATATCGTGAACTGGTTCACAAAGTGCGGGTGAAACGAATTGAATGGACCGGCCTTGATGACGCCATAATACCGTCACAAATTTTAGCGATCTGTGACATCACGATGACGTCATATTGAGTTGATTTTTGCACCACTCGTATCCCGCTCCATCTTCACTAGTACACGGAGGTCTCCTCTCTGTGTCCCGACTGGGGTGCCGTTAGCGATTTTAAGAACATGTTCTGCGAGTGCCTCCCTTCACAGGACCGCACGGACCACGGATTCACGGAGGAAGCATTTTAGTCATTTCTCAAGAGGCACGAATGCTTTTATCAACTCCGGGCTGTCTCTAGTAGGCCCGCAATGCCACGGTGAGGCTTGGCCTTCCTGTCTCAACGTCGGAGTGGTGAGCAGTCTTGCCCCCTATAAAACCCAGGGACGATTCTACGTGAAGCAAATGGAGTTTACTAACCAACCTATCTACTCGTGTTGACGCTAACGTCGCGGGACGCTGACGCCAACGGTCAACTTTCGTGCTTGATGAGGCATCTAAAGCACTCACCTTGAATCATATGTGATTATAATTTGCATAAGGGACTGCGCAACGATAGCAGTAGGTAAGTACCTCACGTTCCTGAACAAATAGAAACAAGTTCAGAAGTAAAGTGCTGGTATCGAGGCTAAGGTGCTGCGCTGCTAAGCTCGAGGACACGTGTGCGAGTCGCCAAAGCGTGAGGAGCTTAAGGGCGGACATTTCGGGCCATTACGCATAACTGTTCCACGTTTGCTGCTGGTTGGCCTGATTACGCATTTAAAATAAAATTTACTTATGTACCTCTCTTTCTCGCTCGTTAAATGTCGTTTTGTACTTGCCGGTTCACGAAAGGCTTGTATACAGCAACATATTCCCACGGTGCACAGGAGCTGTATCACTTTTCGTCGTGCCAACTGAGTGGTTATTTGCGTTATTGTGCCAATATACGTGTGTATAACTCAAACTTTTCAGAGTGTTCGGAATGTCTGAATTAATATCATCTTTCGTCTTGCCAAAAAGCAGTCTTTTAAGCTCGATATTCTGCCAAATGCGACGTAGTTTGGAAGATAAATTCTGCAGAGTTGAGGGGAGAACCTTGTGCTTTTGCTGTTGCTGATACGAAAGATGGCTATAATAAACCGCTCGCATGTTGGCTCCGTGAGCACTACTCCTGTCAGCTCCCTCTCAGGGACAGCTTCATACAGATGTTTCGTAATAGTTTTATAATTGCTATCGCAATATAACGTTATGAGGATTCCGCAGGTGTGCGTTTGTTTAAGGCGAACGCCTTAGATGCCTCATTAAGCGGGATAACTGGCCGTCGGCCGCAACATGAAGTGATACGAAAATCATCAACGTCTCATAAAGTGTCAATTTGTGACGTCACGTAACGCGAAGTTCCATAATCATGTCTTCACATGACATCGTGGCTTGGTCAAAGGTGGGCCGGTCTCGGAGGTACTGCAAGATTACTTTACGTGCAGAGAGTACTCGCGACGGTCGAAAGAGACAAATCCATACAATCGAGTGAGAAGGAAAGGAAGCAAAAGTTGGCTTTCGCCTTCCAGTCGCCTTTCATAAATGCTTAACAGGTCGTGTGAATTTTTCAGGGAAAGCTGTGTACCCCTCCCACAGTAGACGGGATAGTGCGCTAGAGGGGCTGTATTCTGAAACGAAAACAATTGCATACGTCGACATAATGACGCTTTTAACGAGCGCTGATCACTTTACAAGGGACAGTTGACGGCTCTGTCGTAGTAGCGCACATTGTACAGCCGCCTAAATCTTGAACTAGCGTTGCGCGAGCGGCGGCTTTTTCTGCGCGTCCGCGCCATATGACGGAGCAAAGTTGCAAACATGTCAAGAGTGAGCGCATGTACAGAAAGCTTGCTCAGCTGGGCCCATTCTCTGCTGGCCTGTTCCTTCCTAAGGACGTCACCCGATGTTGGCGCACTTCAAAAGAACAGGCAGCGCGAGCAGGCGAACGGTTTTAACGCGATAGTGTTAAATAGCTCGTTTCGCATAAATTCCGGCGTCGGCGTCATTGGTTGTGAGCGAAAAATCATCATCTTGGCCGTGACCGAGAAATCGAGAAAGATGCAAATAAAATAAATAATAAAAACTTCCGGCTCCGAGTGAGGATCGCACCCAAGCCGTCTGCATGGCAAGCAGCTGTTCTACCGCACAACCACGTGTATGCTTGGAAATACATTGCAAATAACTTCCTCTGTTTGCAAATACAGGGAAAATAACATGATTCACAAACACACATGTCCTGTATACATACGTCACAATACAACATGTGATATCGCAGTAGTATTGCGTGGAGCAAGCGTACATTGCTATCGGGCACCGCAATACGTGAATATCATAACGACTTCGTGGTTTAAAGCCGGCCACCCATTACAAATGGCACACACGTTACTGCACCTATTTCCTTCACACTACGTAGTGGGTGCATAGCAAGTATGCGCTAAGTGGTTGAAGTATGCACTAGGGACAGGATATCGCTATCGCGTTCAATTCTTAAAGGTGAAGCTTAAGGGTCCCCCCAATTTTTGTTCGTTGTGTTCCGAAGATGGACGTTGCAGCAACAAATCGGTGAACTAACATTTATAGTTATGCTACACACACCCATCGTGCGATAAGAGAACGTGGCTTGTCCGAAGTGCACTGGCATGGGACTACGTCCTTAAGAAGGAACTACCTAGAACATGATTGCCCCCCCCATCTGAACGCGCTTTGTTGGCATGAGCTCACCCTCGCCCTTGCTTGCCACTTCGCTTTGTCACATGGCCCTGACGAAGAGAACAGTCGCCCCCGGAGCACGCCAGTTAAAAATTTGGGTGACTGTACTGCTTACCACCTCTATTTTTTTCTACACACCCGCTGCGTACAGAGGCGTCAAAGGTATGATTCCTCGGTCAGTGAGACATCGGCGCGGAATACATTCGGCGACGAGGCTGCGTTTGTCTATATCCAGGGGCGTAGCCAGAAATTTTTTTTTCGGGAGGGGCACCGCCTTGATTTCGGGAGGGGCACCTCCTTGAAATGGTCATTTTTCGCTCTGTATGCCATGGCGAAAAAAAAATTTCGAGGGGGGGGGGGGGGCACGTGCCCGGTGTGCCACCCCCTGGGTACGCCACAGTCTATATCTACATGATTTTCTCAATATACTGCACGCTACTTTGTTTTTTCGTTAGTGCCTTGGTTGTAGCTCTATGTCGAAAGAAACGTGTGTACCCTGATTTATGATTTTGATAATAATGAATATTACTATCATCGTAATTAAGGCGTGCTTTCGTTCTGCCTCGTGCAACACGTTCTAAATTGGCGGCTTCGTTCTTCCAGTGCGGAGAGCCCTGGTTTGTCCTCCGGTGGTCTGGCATTCCGTGCCGTGCTGGTTTCTCCGCCACTCCGACGGGCCAGTCCTACCTTGCCACCATATTTCTCTATATTTAAAAAAAGCGAGAAAAAAAAACCACAAAAGACAGGTAGGAAGGAGACAGGACGATCAACTTCAACCAACTCGCCCAACTGGCCCTGATATTTCTCTATGGCAGGTTTAGTCGGCAAAGTTTCGAAGAACACTAAGCAGCATCGTAAGGTAAGAGGCATAGCGCCCAGGCACTGGTTCTGCAGGCATGCGCAGTTCGCATCGCGAGTCTATAGAGCAGGTGGAGTAACTCCACTATCAGACGTAGCTATAACAAACCTGTGTGTTTAGAAGAAACGTGAACGATTAACGGTGCTACGTATTTTACCACGTAATTAAGTTGTCGGTAATGAACTTATGGGAACATTTAGGTGCGAAGAAGACGAAAACAAAGAGAACAGTACACAGGACGGGCGCGTGTTCTTTGTTCTCGTTTGTTTCGCACCTAGATGTTCCGATTAGTATGTGTGGCCAACTAACTCAAACCAAAGTGTTGCTGTCTCTGATAGGGGCGCCAAGTAATATATCGGAAATAACATGTGATTATTGGTCTGGGGTCCCTTCCCCCCCTTTGTACGGGAAAAATAAAGACAATTATTATTATTAATATTATTACGAAATTAGATATATTACGATTTATAGTAGAATGCACTCCACTTCGGGAGCCGTAGGCTGTTTCTTAAGGCTGGAAGTGCACTATGACCTGTTTCGCGCAGAGTAAACTGCATATATGCTCAGACTGGTGGTAAGTTGCGACAAACCATTGACGACAATTTGTTTACATAGTCTCACCTTTTGTTGTGCGTACGATTGAATGCCTTTAGCGCCAATGTGTTTTGTACTTCTCAGAGGCATATCAAATTCCGTTCTGTTGAAGTCCATGTCCGTTAAACGCTTAATTTTGTATTCACCGCTCATCTGTAGAACGGCAAACGCAACCAAAAAAAATGTGAATGTTTGGCCAACTAATTGAAGCAGCAATAAGTAAGCAGTAATTGTTTAGAGGTGTTACTGATAAAAAACGTGAACCAATTACTCGGCTTAGTGGAGTGTGTGACTCAGCATTACGCTTGACATCCGGGATCCCTTTCACGTGCACCTCATGTGGTCGGCATCTGCGTTGTCGTTTTCGTATTTCACTTTCGTGAAAATGCAACAAGCGCAGAACCCGCGACTTGCCACCTAACTTCAGAATGCCTTAGCGGTCCAGTTGCAGTTCACAATGAAGAAAAATAATGTAGTGATAGTATCTGGGGTTTCAATTGCCAAAAGCCACGATATTTTTATGACGCTTGCCGTATTGGAGGGCTCCGGAAATTCCGACCATCTGGTGTTCTTTAACCTTCGCTGGACATCGCAAAGCACACGGGCCTCGAGCATTTTGCTTCCACTCAAATGCAACCGCTGCAGCCGGGATCAAACTTTGGGTTATGAGCTAAGCACTGTAAGCACTGTACCACAGCCGCGAACACGTTCTTCCTTCTCTGAGCACAGTTTTGTCTTTTCTGTGTGCCTGGCAATATAACAAAATATGTTCCATTCTATCTAATGCCCCGAAGTTTTCATAGTATCGGTTAGTGGTCAAACCAAGACGGCACATGTAGTTATTGGTGAGTGCTGCGTTGCGGCTAGGGCTGGGAAGAGATACCCAGAAAAGTACTCCGGAATGAAGATATTGAAATACAAGCACTGGAAGCCTAAAATACAGATACTCGGATACATTTGTCTTTGAAGTAACGGGATATTTCCGAAATACTTTCCCAAAAGAAAGAAAGAAGTATTCCAGAATACAGATACAGGAATACGGATACGAAAATACAAATACTGGAATACCTGTTTGATTTCGGGAATACTGCTGCTCCGCAAAGACATTCATTAGGTACAGGATAATATTGCGATTGTTTCACCGCATCGAAACTTCCAAGTCAAGCATATCACTCGAATGACTTACGAACACCAGTGAATCAGGAAAAAGTATACATTTATTCTAGACACAAGATCTCTATTGCTGAGATGGTTGTTCCGTTAACTACGCTTAAGGGGGCCCTGCAACACTTTTTGAGCATGCTCAGAAAACGCTGCCGATCGGTAGTCCAGGCTCTCGAGAACACGCGAGCCAAATATTATAGCGCAGCACGCGGCGTGGAATTCACAATAAATTCTCAAAGTCAGCCAGAAATTGCTTTCTCTTCTCTCGACAAATGACGTTGCGTACCCAAAAATCACTCGTCACCGACGAGAGATTTTTTTGTATCAGCCATTGGCTGATTTGAGCATGGCGCGCCCGGTAGTTACAGAGGCCGCCGCGAGAGGCCGCGACTTGTCCACGCGTGCGCGCGCGATTGCAATGAAAATTCGCGTATTCGAACAAAAAAAGAAAGAGAAAAAAGCGCTCAAGATCACGAGGCGCGCGTGACGTATTTTCTTTCCCCGTGCCATCCCTCCTGCTTAGCTTCCAGCGCTTTCGACGGGACGAGAGAAGAGAGAATGCAATTGCAGCGTGCGAGAAATCTTTGTAACTCCACTCGTACTGGACGGATTCCAAAAATTTTTGCGGCAATGAATTCATGAGGCAATAAGCTCCTTTAGTGAATCCATTCCATGGCTACTTGGAAAAGTGTTGCAGGGCCCCTTTAAGCAACTGCAGCTTCTCAAATACGTTGTTATTTAGACAACGCTGCTTCAGCCTTAACATAAGACTCGCGAAAGACACAATGCTCGCGAAAAAGATAGCGGTGTGGCACGTGCCTTGAGAGACTGACTTTCTTCGGCAGAGCATGACTGCCTTCGTAATTCTGCCGTCACATCGTCACGCGCTTTAACACATGGATCATTCTGTGCGTTCAGGGGACCCTTGGGCACCTCACACTGTATTGGAGACCAGTGGCGTGCCTTTGCTTGACAAAGCACAAAAGTCTTCTTTTCCTCTTAGAAAGTGGCCAGCTCCTTTCCTCGAGCAGCAGCGGCCATTAGTGTCATGGAAGGGGGAACTCACCCTTGAAACTTCCCCCTCCTGTTATTTTTCCCTCTTCTTCTCATCAATGAATGCTGTATCATCTTCCTTAAGCAGAATTAATTAGGTGCCGGCACTCATTAGTCAATCAAGCCTGTAAGCAACGAACACGTCATCACTTGATCAGATATGGCAGCTTCACCAGAATTGTGGCTAAATGTGATCGCAGAATACTCTGATCACGTCTATTAATCACTTGTATAGCGTAAAAAGACAACCTTGCTGGTCAAAAGGAACAACAGGGCGCTGCTGTTCTTTTGTTCTATTTTATCCAGCTCTTTTTACCGGTTCGGCTATATCTTCATTTCCGTTGTTGCCCTGAGCCGCTTTAAGAGTGACATACCGACTCTCTCTATTCTCAACACGTTGAACAAGTATCCACTGTAAACTAGTTATCATGAAGGTTTCACTTAGTATCACTTTTTGCCCACACCACTCGATGCACGATGATTTAGTGATAAAAAAGTTGTAACGCCATCAAACACTTGTTAAGTGTGGCCAGCTGGATCTTTGGAGGTAGCGTAGTCGTTGAGGCGGCCCATTAATCTGAGTCCGTAAGGGGTTACCAAACGCACATTCACAGACAGGTACCCTAAGAATAACTATAGCGCTTATTATAGACGAACAAGGTCTCGCAGTAGCCAACATTTGCACAATCGGATTTGTTCCTGCCTGAAAAAAAACAGGCTTTTTTTGGCAACATCATCCACATTTCTTATTCGATAACTCATCGCTTCAAGCCTCTGCATTTATTCCCCTCTCTTTTTTCTATTGGTCCAATTACAAACTACGGAGCTCCAAGTGCATCGGCACTATGTTGATATTCTGGAATCTTTTCAAACCGGGCATATGTGGTGAACAAGCTAATTCAGAGCCATAGCACGTAAATACAAACACGTCCATGCAGTAATGTCAGTCCTGCAGCTGCACTGGTCAAAGCAAACGTCCGAGAATGACAGCTGCAGTTAGTAAAATCACTTGTGGAACTATGCTGAATAAAGAAAAAATTGGTGCAAGGCCTCGTTTTCTTATAGTCGTCTCTCCAATCTACTTCCGTTAACCGACTTCAGTCTATACACCGAGACGAGAATGATTTAGCTGGGCACGCTGTTCCGCAGTGCGCGAACTCAATTTACCCGCCATTATTATACGAGTAAAGCCAACCGGAAGCAACTCATATATTTTCAAATCATTCCAATCTACAATTCTCGGCCGCCAACTCACGCGCACTGACCAACACCATTACCTTAAAACCTCGCTTAGCGTAATAATTGGAATTCTTTTATATCCTTGTAAGGGTGCGTGAAGAGTTCAATATCTTCTTTCGCGTGGCTTGGCTTCGCAAATGCCTAAACCACCAAACACATGCGTCGAATTAAATGAGCTTGAGTGTAAGGTTGTCTGCTCACGATAGAGGTCGCCTCGTCAGGCACTAAAATTTCTCACTTCTCGAACGCCCGCTTGAGCCTGACAAGGCTCAAGAACGCCTGCGGCAATTTCAGTTCTAATCCACCGGTTCCACAGTCAATTAGGAGTCCTCTTCTTGCACGTGTCTCATGACAAAGCCACGGATGCCTGACGGCGCTCTTCTCTTCTTTTTTTTTTTTTTGTTCTCTGAGACCACGCGCATTGAGGGTTGAGAAAATGTATTGTACGTAAATACCCACGCATGACATTTGCATGATTTGCCTCAGAACTTTGTTTTACTTTTTTTTTCTATACACTCTCCTAATTGAGGCGTCGTATAGGTGTCTTAATTGTACGGTCGATTCCTATCAGCAACTTTTGTCAAAGGTCATAAACTGAATTGAACTCAGCCCTTAGTCAGCCACTTGCCTTTCTTTTTTCATTCGTGACAATTATGTTTGTAATCAGAAGCAATATAAAAGAACAATGCTTTTTTTTCTATTGTGAGTAACTCGCTCACTGTCGCTCATGGGTAAGCATTTATCACGTCGCGTATTTAGATGTAAACACGTGGGCAATGGGAGCCCACGTGTTTGCCGACCACTACTTCATTTCTTTCGCTTTTTTTTTCGGAAATGTAAACGCAACGTACATTACAAAATCCATTGCACTAGATTCTTTACTAAGAAAAATCATCTATTTATCAAAAGAGAGTAATGTATATCATACTTATTGAAATACATGGTAATTTATACTTATTCATGTCGCAGAACTTCATATTTTTTTTCATATTTGGAAAGAAAGTGAGAAAAAAATTACGGACCACTATTTCATTTCTTTCGTTTTTTTTTTCGAAATATAAAGGCAACGTACATTACAAAATCCAGTGCACTAGATGATTTACTAAGAAAAATAATCCATTTCTCAAAAGAACGAAAAATATATCATACTTATTGAAATACATGGTAACATATTTATTTCTAAAGTAATATTAGGCTGGCGTTAGTGTAATAACAACATCTAATCAAACACTGTACCACGTGATGAGAATGTGCAGCGCGCATGCATCTTCAATGAGGTCACAACATAAGAGAACGCGTTGCCTTGATCACTGAGGAAGGCCGTTAATGCGAATGCTCTGTTTGCAATTACCCACAATTACCCGTCAGAGACCAACTGTGGCTCCATTAGGCCGGACCGTGGCGCGAGTTATCGTGTATGCAAATATGCAAGCATCTAATTGCGGCTCAGAACATAGCAGTGATCTCAAAGAGTGAGCTCCTTACTGAAGCCTGCGAAAGTTAGATTGGCACTGTAACTTGTGCCAGTGGCTATGCGGAGAAAGTATCTCTATCGTAATGAGAAAATGCTCTGTAATGGGTGTATTCCTTACTTCGTTGATTTCGCCTGCATCGAAAAGCTGTGGCATATGTTTATCGTTGTTACAGTATTGTGTTTTTTT
Organism: Rhipicephalus appendiculatus; assembly: GCA_030522465.1. Lineage (NCBI taxonomy): Eukaryota > Metazoa > Arthropoda > Arachnida > Ixodida > Ixodidae > Rhipicephalus > Rhipicephalus appendiculatus. The sequence continues at coordinate 12,253 of JALIZH010017948.1, forward strand.
TCCTGACGAGCAGAATGACTTTGCATGCGTATGCATTCCTGGTTAGCGTTCAGGTCAACATTTGCGTGATGGTCGCCAGACAATGTACTAGCGTATTTCTCATTAGGAAGCTGCTGTTTATATTATTGCATGACCGTCCCACTGTGTTCTTGCGAAAAATAAAGAGAAAGAGGCATAAGATGGCATATTCACTAGTTAGCCAACTCCCTGAGACTTATACAGACTCAGATCGAGCCATGAGTCTCTGTTTGAGTGAGTCCGGGTGATTAATATCTCGGTGAGTTTGAGTCCGAGTGAGTCCGAGTGAGTCCGGTTGAGGAAAATTTTGGTTAGTCCGAGAGGGAGTGAGCCCTAAGCGCGAAATATATTTATTGAGTGAGAATAAGTGAGCTACACATTTTTTGCCGACCTACGGTCCTATCTGCCCAACTTCAGCATTACTATCAGCGTTACACCGGCTCATGTTTATACTCACGTCTACTCACACATATTTTAACCCACTAGCGTCCATACACCAGCTCAATATTTATTGATCACATGCACAAATTACGAAGGAAGAGGGAGAACCTTGATCGCCGCATACAAAGTCTGTCACGTCAAGTTCATAAATATCTCTCGTGTGAGTCATCATATCCAATAAAAATATTCATACTGGATTGAAACTACTGATAATTCGTATTTAAAAGGAGGAGATCTGAAAATGCCAAGTGGAGCACCGATTATGCGATATATTGGTGTTCAAGAGCATTGACACCATGGTCTAGACAGCTAAATATAAGCTAATGGACTCATGAGTCGATTCACTCAGACCCACCCAAACTCATATCAAGCCGTGAGTCGGAATCTTGAGTGAGTCCGAGTGAGCAATATTTTTGTGAGTCTGAGTCCCAGCTAGTCCGGTTGAAAAAAATTCTGTTGAATCGGAGTCAGAGTGAGCCCAAAGGGCAAAATAGATTTTATCACTGAGTCTGAGTGAGCTCCACATTTTTTGCTGGCCTGTGGAAAAAGGCCAACATACTTCGGTGGCAGCCATTTGAAATGCCGCTACTCATATTATGGACAAATATTGTACCTTTTTCTAAGCCTAGTTTCTCTGTATAGCCAGGATATACCATAAATGGACACAAAGAGGAAATGCTTAAGTAGTGGTTTTTCATGAATTACACTTGCGAAACGATGTCTTAAGCTTTAGTGTTGATGCATCGACTACTCGGTAAAGGAACTAGTGCTGAACTTATCAATATTTTTTTCTTAGTTTTTCGTTTGAGTAAACCAAGATTTGGTACTTCAATGCGGTGTCGCCAATCTCAAAAAAGTTTCGGGCATTCAAGCAACCGCTGTTCAGTAAAGGTTACCCGTTGCTCAGTCCAGCCTCTGGTACATTTTACGATCCATCGTAGCCCGTATTGGAGTTATTAAAGCTTGGCATGCCTGAAGTGACGCTGTAAAAGTTTGCAAAATCAAGGTTACAAAATCGCTCCCACGCCACCCTGTCAAACCTGTTCCTAAGATATGCAGACTTCTAGTAAACGCAGACATGAACGGTAGACTCTGAACTGCCCTTGCTTGCATTATGCTAAACAAATTACTGGTGCGCTATCAATCAAAGTTGGGGATCGAGGAGACCTGGGAAACGTAAGCACCTTGAGCACATCGTGCGCAACTCATCGGGCACCAGTATTCTAATTACAGCTGCCATGGCGTTCACTTTTGCCTCGGATGGAAACCTGTGCAGATATTTTCTTGCGCAACTGGAAATACCGTAACCCTGCCCGTCTGAACCCCTTTCCTTCTTTTCCACGTGCGTGTGAAGTTGTGTTAAAGCCAATTAAAAGATTACAGCCGACTTCCTTGGAGCAGTGGGAAAAACCCTTCGGGAAGACGGCCTTGAACAACTTAATACAAGCGCGAAATCCGCTGATTATGCTGTCGTCGAGTTCCGAAGAAATATAAAATCAAATCTCCACTGCCAAAGCAAGCCCTAACCGTCTTAATCTATTTTTCTGGGATTAGCCGTCAAGTCTTTTTAGCATAAAGTTGGCAATTCTATACAAAAAAAGAAAACGCGGGTGCATCAGAACTAGGTCGATGGAAAAGCTAGCCTGGTCGAGCTGATCTCGTTAACGCGTGCGCTAGAAACAAATGTTTAAGACATGACAAAAAGGTTGAAGTAATAGTGTTAATGACTACTAACAGACAATGATGCGAAGGAAAGTATAGGGGATGTTATTAGAAGTAATTCTAATGCAAATGTGAAGAAATAATAGCGGACGAAAAGATAACTTGCCACTGGCAGGGACCGAACCTGCGACCTTCGAATAAAGCGTCCGAATAACGCGTCCGAGGCATCGGACGCGTTATTAGAAGGTCGCAGGTTCGGTCCCTGCCGGCGGCAAGTTATCTTTTCGTCCACTTTTCTTTCTTCACATTTACATTAGAATTACTTCTAATAACATCCCCTATACTTTCCTTGGCATCATTGTCTGTTAGTGTGCGCAGGTTAGTTTTGCACGTATCCAATAAACAATACCCTGTACAGCTGTAACATAGACTGTACAGACACTCCCCAAGTTTTTTCCTGCAAGGAACTTGAACAAGTGACAAATGGCAGTCAAGCGTTTTTTCACGTAGTTCACGTGTGGGGTCCAAGACAGGTCTCGGTCGATTATGACTCCCAAGAACCTGTGATTCCGGCAGGATGCCACGAAATGTCCGTTAATTGATATACGGTAAGCGGACATTTGCTTTCTGGTGAATGCCACGACCGCACACTTTTCACTTGCGATCTCGAGCCCCTGTTTACGTAGATAATGTGATGTCACTGATGCTGCCTTCTGAAGCCGAGCGCGAAGTTGCAGTCGAGTCACACCTGACGTCCATAGACAGATGTCGTCAGCATAAATTGAAAGTCGTACGCTGCTTGGCTGCTTGTTGACTAGTCCAATGAGTGTTACATGTCCAGCAATCTGGGACATCGACTAGTGCGGCAAAACCGACCCCAAGGGGAAGCGCTGGGCGTAACTCTATGGGGAGCGTTCTTCAAAAAATGATTACTGAGCAATGCCTGATTTTTCGCTAATTGCACTTCAGGCACTTAATGCTGACAACCTCCTTATTTGGTACAACGCGATCAGTTTTAATCGGCCGGCTGGATTTTTTTCCCGAGACACTTTTGTGCATCCATTGAAAATGTATGGGGTGATTTTTGAAAAGCTAATTGTAGCGCAACGATAACGTAATCGCTAATTGCACTCTAGTGGCATGTACGGTAGGACAATCTGTCTTTGTGTTTGCAATTTCGTGGGATTACGCTGGGTGGATTTTTTTTCCTGAAGAGCTTTTCCAAATCGATAGTGCAGGAAAACAGCATTACAGGGGCAAAAGAATCACCTGTCGGTAAATCGATGAGAAAGTGGACGTTGATCATGGTAAAAACTCAGCAAAAGTCTGCAGATGTGACGTACATTATGTGGATGAAGCATCAGGAATTTCATAACCGTAATAAATATTTATCACTTATCTAACCATTTAATTTAGACTTATGGGGGAAGCTCTCAGTGTATAAGCACATATGTAGTACAGTACATATAGTGTTTCAATGTGAACAGTTACGATAAGGTGGTAGATAACAATTTCATATCATTGGTTTGTACTGTTTATTGTTCTCATTAATTAGGAGTTCGGGTTAATTACAATCAATGACTTATATGCTATCTATGTGTTGAGTGATGTCATACGAGAAGTGTCCGAGATGGCATACAGATTTAAAGGTATGAAATTCCGAAGTTGCTGTGGCATGACATGACTGCATGAAGAATATAAATGACAGGTCATAACATGAAACTCATGACACTTATGTCATGAACGGTATGATCTACATGCCACATTATTAGCGCTCTCGCGGCCGTTTCTTAGTTTAAGGTATACCGAAAATATTGAGGCTTGTAAAGAGTGTATGACGAACATAAATAGCAGGTATTAAGGCGAAAGCCTTTAATGTCTCATGCTCACGTCCGTCCGGTGTCCGTCCGGTGTCCGTCCGGTGTCCGTCCGGGGTCCGTCCGTCCGGTGTCGTCCGGTGTCCGTCCGGGGTCCGTCCTTCCGTCCGGCGTCCGTCCGGGGTCCGTCTGTCCGGTGTCGTCCGTTGTCGTCCGGTGTCCGTCCGGTGTCCGTCCGGTGTCCGTCCGGTGTCCGTCCGGGGTCCGTCCGTCCGGTGTTCGTCCGTCCGTCCGGCGTCCGTCCGGTGTCCGTCCGGGGTCCGTCCATCCGTTCGGTGTCCGTCTGGGGTCCGTCCGTCCGTTCGGTGTCCGTCTATCCGGTGTCCGTCCGGGGTCCGTCCGTCCGGTGTCCGTCCGTCCGTCTGTCTGTCTGTCTGTCTGTCTGTCTGTCTGTCCGTCTGTCTGTCCGTCTGTCTGTCTGTCTGTCTGTCTGTCCGTCCGTCCGGTGTCCGTCCATCCGTCTGTCTGTCTGTCCGTCCGGGGTCCGTCCGTCCGGTGTCGTCCGGTGTCCGTCCTTCCGTCCGGCGTCCGTCCGGGGTCCGTCCGTCCGGTGTCGTCCGGTGTCCGTCCGGGGTCCGTCCGTCCGGTGTCGTCTGGTGTCGTCCGGTGTCCGTCCGGGGTCCGTCCGGTGTCCGTCCGGGGTCCGTCCGGGGTCCGTCCGTCCGGTGTCGTCCGGTGTCCGTCCGTCCGTATGTCCGGTGTCCGTCCGTCCGGTGTTCGTCCGTCCGTCCGGCGTCCGTCCGTCCGTCCGGTGTCGTCCGGTGTCCGTCCGTCCGTATGTCCGGTGTCCGTCCGGGGTCCGTCCGTCCGGTGTTCGTCCGTCCGGGGTCCGTCCGTCCGGTGTCCGTCCGGGGTCCGTCCGTCCGTTCGGTGTCCGTCTATCCGGTGTCCGTCCGGGGTCCGTCCGTCCGGTGTCCGTCCGTCCGTCTGTCTGTCTGTCTGTCTCTACGTCTGTCTGTCTGTCTGTCTGTCTGTCTGTCTGTCTGTCTGTCTGTCCGGTGGTGTCTGTCTATCCGTCTGTCTGTCTGTCTGTCCGTCCGTCCGTCCGTCCGTCCGAGCCCTGGCACGGAGCCAGGTGGCCGCCGGGGTGCGCAAACGGACGCCGGTCGCGTCGGACTCTACAGCGCTCGTGCTTTGCTTGCGTAGCTTCACTGTGCCAAGCGTTTGGAATCATTCTGACCGACGCCTTCTCAATGGAAACAGGCGTTCGCGGAACACACTTTGGAATTTACAAAGGGTCCGTCAATTTAAGCGCTGGAACGCGGATGGCGTTTGCACGATGCGCAAAGCGCGAGAAAATACGAACGCATGCGAACGGAGGAAGATTAGTCTCGCGTCTCGGTGCGACTTGCCGTAAAAAAATAAACAAGAAAACACGCACACATTAGGTTTGTGTGTTATCCCACTGAGAGTGTAAAAGAAACAAAGACATGCGATAGTCAGTCGAATGGCCACACGCTTTCGCCGTACACACTTTGGAATGTACAAAGTGTCCTTCAATTTTTGACAATTATGACATGTATGCCATTTATGACATGATTTACATGCCACACTCATGGTGCGCGTGCGGCCGTTTCATTCACTGGATATATACTGAAATTGGTATTATGCAATGTTACAGCGTGACAAATATAGATGACAAGTATTAACATAAAAATCATAACATGTATGTCATGTATGACATGACTTACGTTCCACGCTCATGGCACGCTCGCAGCCGTTTCGTTTCCTGATATGGCGTGACATGTCTGTATGACGAACACAAATAACAGATCCTTACATGCAAATTATGGCACAGATGTCATGTGCGGCATGACTTACATGCCACGCTCATGGCGTGCTCGCAGCCGTTTCGTTTCCTGGCTATATACCAAATGTGATATGACGTGACATGACTGTATGACGAACATAAAAAAAATTACAGCATATCCACGGAGTGAATGATGATGAGTGGGGCGAAGCGTGCGTCCGTCCGTCCGTCCGTCCGTCCGTCCGTCCGTCCGTCTGTCTGTCTGTCTGTCTGTCTGTCTGTCTGTCTGTCTGTCTGTCTGTCTGTCTGTCTGTCTGTCTGTCTGTCTGTCATAGAACTAGGCGGTCACGTACCAAGAGACAGGGATGTACAGACCCGCGGCTTTAGGAGCTTCGCCCCTAAAAAAAAACACTACGGTTTTTACACGTGTTGGTACTGCAACGTTTTGCCTTTGGCGGTAATTATTCGAAAAGTACGCGAAAAAAAATGACACCATCTCCCGCCAAAGTGGAGCATGAGGCGATGCGAAGCACACCGCGTTTGCATCGGTTCGACTAGCTGTTTCCGTTCATGTTGCGTATTGAGTGTTATAGTTTGTGTTGTGTTTATGCTCTTATGTTGTTAACGTAGACCCGAACGCAGACCCGAACGTGGTAGCGCGTGCCAGCGCGTTCTGACTAGGATACAACGCGTTGGTTCAGCATGCGTCTGCAGAATCTCGTTCCCCGACGTCATCACATGATTGCTGAGAGAGTGTAAGGGGGGAGAGGCCACACCGCCTTACCCAGCCCCTTACCCAGCTTGCGCGTGAGCTCACAGCATAAAACGCTCACAGAGACTATGTACATTATATACACACAAGAGTTATTCTTTTGCAAAGTACAAGGGCGTCCCCTGATAAGCTCGGGACACGGAGGCTCGGGCACTCGATTCCCTTTAGAGATGACGCAAGGCTACTGAACCTAATTTCGCCAAACCACCGTTATCGCTCAACATAATTCGTTAGTTCCTGCGCTATTTATTATTCAAGACATTGAGCAACATTCGTATATCCGTGCACTGACATAACGTTTTATCCTCCGCGTATAACCTGTAAGGAAATTTTCGAAGCGCGCATAAACCAATTAAAGAATTTAAGAGGAGAACGCGTTAGCGCAATCGAGCTTCGTTCACTTCACCTTCACAGTCGCTAGCCTCGCTTAATTTCTCGGCGGACACATCCACCCTGCCGCAAGGAAAGGTACGTCTGTGCTCGTAACATATATATTGTTTCAAACTGTCCTACAGTGCCTTTTGTAAGTACAGCATGCAAAATGCTCGCTAGGACATAATTCTTTTTTCTTCAATCCGGAAGGCTACAAGCGCAAATGCGTAGCTGCACTCTTTGTTGATGGTGTTGCTGATAATAAGAAAGAGAGAGAGAGAGAGAAAACTTTATTTAAAAAGTCAGTCAGTAACGTCAGGCATGGCCCGTCGCCTTCAGCCGTCTGCCGGTTTGATTACTTATTCCTGTGCACTTGGGAATCGGTCGGTTGTCACAGCAGCCACTCACTGTGCAATTCAAATGTACGACGCTGGTGCGATTCTACACTTCTGCCACGCAATATTACATGTGTGAAGGGGGATCCTCGAACTACAAGACATTATTATAGTGCTTTTTTATTGAAACAGTGTAGAACACCTGTTTTCCGTGCGAAGTTTTGGATTAGATTTCCTCTCGAGCCGAACATTCATATTGTCTATTTATTTGCATCTATCTCAAATTCTGGCCCCCGGAAGACGTTTATTTTCGCTAACAATACTTAGCCAACAATGAAATCACGCGCCGTTCGAAAACGTGCGCTTGGTGTAATATCAATAGTAACATGCCTCGTTTACGTTAGTGACGCCCTTTATAAGACAACTACTCACTGTTTGTCGTTTATATAATAATAATAATAATAATAATAATAATAATAATAATAATAATAATAATAATAATAGAGTGAAGAACAACGAACGTTATAGTGGGTCATCATCTCCTCCGACATCGCAGATCTGTCTGTATACCGCGCATTGCTCGATGGCGCTTCTCGTTCGCCCGCAAGATACCTTGATTTGAGTCGTTGGTCAAGCTACTGGCCGATCCCTAAGGCAGAGTTCAATAAACTTTTTTTTTATATATATCTGACAAAATATGGGAAGGTAGGCTACGTTGGAGCAGGCTATCCCAACATCATGACAGTAATGTACAAGATAAACATAAAAATACGAAAAATTAAGAATAAAAGAAGAAAAAAAATAATCAGAGTCACTTGGTACATATATACACTATAGGGCTTATAACGAATGAATGAGCACAGTATATATGGGCGTAGTCCAGTTCATATATCGTGATCACATCGCGGATAGAGTCCGAACAAATAGTGGCAAGGTATAATAAGAACTAAAGACAGTGAATTAAATTTGTGTCCATTAAAAAATCACGGAGGGCGCTCACTGCGCGCCTTTGATTATCGGGATGTGGCCATGGTCCAAGTACTTTTCCAATCGTAAATGGTCGTCTGTCGAGGCGGTTCAATCGATCACTCAGTTGAGCGCGTTGTTCGTCAATTCTCGGACATTCAATAATGATATGCTCCTCTGACGCATCGACATCATCACAGTGGTCGCAGTGCGGGGACGTTCTTGTTTTTATGCGGCATAAGAAGTGAGGTGTGTATGCAACACCTAATCGTAGACGGTGCAGTAGTGTGTCAAATGGTCTATCAATCTTTTGATTAGGTGTAAATCGGAGAGACGGATCTATTTGATATAAGAGTGAAGACTTTGTATTTTCGTCAAATCAAGCGTTCTTGCACAATTTGTGGCGCAGTTCGGAAAGAACCTTCTTGCTTTCTGAGAAATAAACGGGCCCTGGTGTCAAGTGAACTTTTTTGTGTGCTGCAGTGGCTAATTTGTCAGCATTTTCGTTTCCCATCACTCCTACGTGACTTGGAAGCCACTGAAAACATATCTCATGGCCGTCCAGATAACCGATGGTAATTGTTTTTAAGATTTCATATATTATGCTATCATCTATATGAAAATAAAAATCCTTAATCATTTGTAGCGCTCCTTTGGAGTCAGAATATATTACCCAGTTTTACCTTTGCTGGCTTTCAACAATGAATTTAGAGGCTTGTAATATTGCAACAAGCTCCGCTGCTGTAGACGATGTCTTTCGAGAAAGTCGGAAATCTCTTTCTATTTTATATACGGGTATATGAAAAGCCGCAGACGAGCTTTCATCCATTGTAGATCCATCCGTGAAAACAAATGTGAAACAATAAACTCTTCAACAACAACAACAGTAACACAATACTCATATGAGAATAATATATTTGTTGTTATTATTATTATTATTATTATTATTATTATTATTATTATTATTATTATTATTATTATTATTATTATTATTATTATTATTATTATTATGTGAGGCACAAATTTTCTTTGAAAAAAATTGAGTAGTTGTCTAATCAGAGGCGTCCCTAATGTGAACGAGGCATGCTATAGTATACTGATATTACACCAACCCCGCGTTTTTGGAGCAGCGCGTGATTTCATTGGTGGCTAAGTATTCCACAAAAAAGTTATCTGTAGCGAAAAATCCGGTGCCGACGCTGGTGTCGGCGTCTTCGTTGTGAGTGAAAAAAAAGCATTGCCCGTGCGCGAAAGGTCGAGGTAGCTGCAAATAAATGAACAATATTAATAGCTCGCGCGTAAATTGAACCCAGTACTTCTGCACGGAAAACAGGTGTTCTACAACACAGCCACGCCGGTGCTTGAAACTGTTCGAAAAAAAAAAGAAACTATGATAATGTCATGTAGTGTGAGAAGGCCCCCTTAACGTGTGTTATGTTGCGTCCCAGAAGCGTAGAATGGCACTAGCGTCAAACATTTAATTGCACCAATGAGTGGTTGATTTCAAAACTCGCCAATAAGCGCGTCAAGCAAGTAATAAATAGGTCCTACCGAGGGACCTTTTAAGAAACATCACCATGTAAAAATATTACCCCGCTGTTCTTGAGCAATACGTGCAAAGAAACAATTACACTATAGTAGCTGCAATAGCTGCAAGGAAACCAGACGAGAGCTATCTTCAAACTCGCTTGTACGCGTTCTTCGTTCTAAATAAAACTGGCCAAAATAATCGGGTCTCTAACCAAGACCTGATGCCGTTGTGCAGACCGCATAGCCAGTGAAACAAAGAGGTGTGCTTTGCGGTTATGTACGTACATCCAAATATCATCGGGGGTTTTACGTCACAAAACCACGTTATGATTATGAAGGACGCCATCGTGGAGGGCTCCGGAAATTTCGAACATGTGCTGTGACATCGCACAGTATAAGCGCTTCCTCCATTTCGCCTCCATCGAAATGTGACCTCTGCGGACGGGGTCGAACACGCGGCTTTCGGGTCGGAACCCGAGCACTGTAACCGCTACATCACCACAGCGGATGGTCGCATATGTCAATATAATTGGTTTCATTACGCTTTCACGAACAGTCTGCAAAGAGGGGAAGACGAGCTGTATAGCATGTCATGTACAATGAAATACATTTCGGACGTCTTTTATTATGTGCTCTAGAAACGTTAAGAGCGTTGTTTAAATTAAGGCGTCTTTCTTAAAATGCTTAAATTTGGAAAATAATTCAGCAATTTCGTCCCTGTAATGAATTTAGGCCTTTATTTCTGCGACGTTTTGAGCTCTTAAAAAAAGATTATTACTGGCAGCGAATACGGCACGGCACGTTGCCTCCACTCTATAGCGCGAAAAAATTCACTTGTTAAGTGACGCCAACAAATATTAGCTACGTGAAGCCTGTCTTTACATATTCTCAAAGCGTCATCGCCATCTCATAGGCTGATATTATTTTTTCGAAATTAGCTTTCACAGATTACAAAAACGGCCGCGACAAAAGGACGTCCTAACTTTCTTCAAGAAACCAGTGGGGCCGACAACTATACAACCGCACGAAATATATTGAAAAGGACGAGAGGAAGGGCAGCACGCCCTTTCGAAATACGAGTTTGTCAAGCGCAGCCAAGTGACTTGTGCGCGCGGATTCACTAAAAAAAAAAAAAATACTTGATTCACGATCGAGCAACCAACCGACCGCTCGTCGTACACGACTTGCGCTTATCAGTCAGCGATCACGGTTCGCTCTCGGTGGCGATAGTCGACATCGAGCTGCTTCGTTGTTTTTTTTTTTTTTTTATGTATGGCCACTTTGTCTGCCGCGCGCCATGCGTTATCGCGCCAGTTTTGAAAGTTGAAGGTCTGTACGCCACGTGGTGTGAAAAACGGTGAACTAAAAGCGATGTCCCGAAATGCTGGGTATGGGTTGAACAAAGTCGGACTTAGCACTCCGCCTTGCGGGACTCCTCGGCTACCGTAATACTCCGGTGTTCGGCCATTCTCAGTCTGCACATGGAATGATCTATTCTGTAAGTAACTGTGTGTCCACATATAGATCTTGCCACCAAGCCCTGCTGCTTCTAGCGCGTTGAGGATGGCTTCGTGGGTGACATTGTCGTAAGCCCCTTTAACGTCAAGAAACAGAGCAGCAGATAATCGTTTACAGGCCTTCTGATGTTCGACATATGTCACCAAGTCAACTACGTTGTCGATTGATGAGCGGCCACGTCGGAACCCGGCCATGGCATCTGGATATATTTCGTAAAACTCCAAGTACCATTCCAGACGCGTTAGAATCATTCTCTCCGTAAGCTTTCCCACACAGCTCGCGAGGGCGATCGGGCGGTAGGAGGAAATGTCCAAAGGTGACTTGCCGGCTTTGAGAAGTGGAATCAGGCGACTTGACTTCCATTCCTGTGGAACCGTGCCGGTTTGCCAGGAGTCATTGTATATCAGCAAGAGTGCCTTCCGAGCTTCATCTCCTAGATGGCACAGAGCGCGGTAGGTGATGCCGTCGGGACCTGGCGCTGAAGAGCGTCTACACAAAGCAAGTGCAGCGTTTAGTTCTTCCAATGAAAATGGACACTCCATTCGGGGATCACGTGAGGATAAAGAGCTGTCGGGCGTCCTCGTCTCCGTTGAATTTGCCCCGCAGGCAATCCTTCGGCAGAAAGATTCTGCGACGTCAATCTCTTCGCAGCGTAGATGAAGTGCCAGAGCTTTAAATGGATGGCGCTGACCAAAGGTTGTACGAAGACCACGAACAGTTCTCCAGATAAGCGACAGAGGCTTTCTTGGATCCAAGGACTCGCAAAAAGCATTCAAGCTCAGGCTCTCAGGATATGCCTTGGTGTACCACGCGGCGCATCGACGGCTGAGACCATTGCCATTGCTCAAGACTATCCGATCATGACGCACATCACCGTTGAAACGATGCGTACTTACCTCAGGCAATATGCTAGGAACGCTACTCACCACTTGGCGAGCCTCGCTGATGACAGGCCCCGTACAACATTTAGTGCAAAAATCTGTGCGCATCGGGCGTCGTTTACGTCAGGTTATACGCCTGCGGAGAAGCCGGTGTATCCTCCGTGGTGCCTGACCCTTCCACAAGTACGTCTCACAATTCCTGGAGTGCAGAAGAAATCAAATGTGCCTGCGCCAGCTCTAAAACAATTGAGCCTACACCTCTTGCACGAAATTTATAGTAACCACGTGCACATCTACACCGACGGCTCGACCACAGTGTCCATTTCTGGCGGTGCGGTGGTGATACCAACTCGAGGAATAACCCTGCGAATCAAGCTGTCACATGTCACTACGTCTACGGCGGCAGAACTTGCGGCTCTGCGCGGTGCCCTAGACTACATCGCATCCCAGAGACCGAGCAAATGGGCTGTGTTTTCCGACTCGAAACCGGCCTTACAGTGCATGAAGTCAGTTCTCCGACGAGGTTGCCACGAGCAGCTCACGTACGAAATTGTCAAACTCCATCACCACGTCAAAGAAGCAGGCCACGAGGTTAATTTCCAGTGGCTGCCTGGTCATTGTGGGATCAGTGGCAATGATTCCGCAGACAACGCCGCTCGCTCATCCCATCAAGAAGAACGCACCTTCCCTATTCCTCTCTCAAGAACAGACGCTGCAAGGCAGCTTCGTCACCTGGCACGAAGACTATGTCTCCTGGAGTGGAACACCAAACATACGACATACGAGACTCCACCAAATAAACCCTCAACTGGAACTCCGTCCTCCATCCGGACTTCGTAGACGTGAAGCTTCGCTTCTGTGTCGGCTTTGGTTGGGGGTGGCCTTCACGAAGGCCTACACAACTCTAATTGGAGTGACCGACAGTGCGGCATGCGAGGTCTGCGGCACCGAAGAAGACATCGATCATCTGCTATGCCATCGCACTCGTTATGCCTCTGAGAGACGAAAACTTTCTGACGCGTTGCGACGATTGGACGATCGGCCGCTCTCCGTGCAGATGCTGCTGGAGCACCGTCCTCGCCTTTCGTCGGCTCACAAGGCAGTTAAAGCCCTTTTGTGTTTTTTGAGGACTACGGGCCTATGTGAGCGCCTTTGACTTTTGTAAAGTGCTGTCGTTACCTACGCGTCAGCACAGTTACTGACCATTTTCTTCTCTCCTTCCCTTTCTCTCTCTCATCTTTATGCTCTCCTTTCCCATTCCCCCAGCGTAGGGTAGCCAACCGGGCATGTGCCTGGTTAACCTCCCTGCCTTCTCTCTTGTTTTTCTCCCTCCTCCTCCTCCATTGTCTGTTAGTTCTCATTAACATTGTGTCCAATAAAGAAGTACAAGTGATGGCGCAAAATACTCAGACAGGGACGAAGAAACACAGACGCGGACAAGCGCACCTGTCAGCGTCTGTGTTTCTTGGTCCCTGTCTGAGTGTTTGCGCCATCAATTCTACTTAAGCCATATACCACCTAGCCCGACAGAAAACGCTACTAATGTAATAAAGAAAACGAGCCCTTAAATTTCCACTTCTTTCCTTGAAGTAATAGTGCGTCACTTAACGTGATGAATTCTCTGACCCACGCTCTGACTCCACCTAGATGCTGCGCCGCGTTACGAGAGCCCCGATTTGTCTCGTCGAAGCTTTGACGAAGAACAGTTTCACCTATAAAAATAAAAGTGCGAAATCGATGATTGTGCTTCAACCATAATTACATTGCATACATATACTACCGGAGCGTATGCTTATGTAAGGTAAGCCCCAATTAATACTCTCGATAGCTAATGAAAATTGAGTTCATCGCAAGGGCGGATGGCTTTTTTGTGAGTAGCTGGGTTGGTTACGGAATCTTGCAGCGCATATGTCAAATAAACGCTTTTTTCCGTAGCCTCTGAGGTACGCATCGGCAGTGCGACGAAATGCAATGTTAACTTAAGGGATACACCACAGAACACGAACGCTGAAGTTCAAGTTCGACTACCGGGGAGATTATCCAAAATTTAAACTCTTCTTCAATTTTTACTTTCATTTTCTTTTCTAGATATCCAGGCCTGGTATTTTGCCTTTGTTGCTTCGGTAAATATGAAAAAAATTTTCGCGAAATGAACTGAGATTAGACATCTAACCTTCACAGGTCATTATCGTCTTATTGTGGTCTACCAAAGCTTCACTATCCCTTCCCTTCTAGCTCCCGAACAAATGCGACACAGTTTGCCGCAGTTTTTCGAAGAGAGGCATTAGACATTTTTTTCCAGTGAGTGATGTTTTTCATTTCAATATTTGCAATTACTTCGGGCTGCACGCTCCCGCGTTTTATATGGATCATTTTGAATGGGGTCACTATGTGTTCTTCGAAATTTCTTGTTACAAAGAGAAGCCATGACATTTATTCCAGCGTAATGTGACTGTGTACTTATGATGCGAGTAAAAGTGTCGCAATGTAACACACTTTATGTGCTTATTTTCATGCTTAAAATCCAGTTTCATTGGAGGGGCAAAGACCTAGTGCCGACCGGTTAAGCAATTTATTTCAAGGAAGAAAAAGACGTTTAAGAAATGACTGTACCCTGCCCTGGCCTAATGCTCTATATCCTAAAAGCAGAGATACAGGAAATTCCAGGAAATAAGTGGTGGAAAGAGATAATTGACAACAAACACTTTGTAGCACGAAGCCGCGAGGAAATCCACAGGAAAATCCGCACGGATAACCCTTCCGCCGCCTTGCTGGATTCCGCAGAAATTATTTCCGAAAGAAACGCCTAGTGATTATGACTGAGGAAACGATGTGCGCCCATAAAATTCCAACAAGCGACGATCTAAAAATGACCATCTCTTAAGTCAACGCAAGAGATAACGCGGGCGAAAATATAGCTCCCGAGGCACTAATTACATTTGACATTCTCAGCCTCAGTGCATTGTGTGACATTCGACCTAACAGCCATAAGAGTTCTCTCTACTCTGAATTAACAGAACCGTTCGAACTGGTAGACCGACCGAGAAAGGCAGCTGGGATTACGGCCTGAGGGCGCCACCTACAGCTGAGCGGAGAAGCTGTTGAACAGGGTTTCCGTAACGCGGGTAAAGAACTGGTGAAAACAAAGTGCACCGAGACGCACGCCGTGCTAAAGGACATGCACAACGCCATGCGTGTGCTTGTGTATCTTTTTTTTTTACCTATGTTTTAGCGGCGCTGCAGAATACTCTATTCAATATTCGTTGCCAACAAAACCAGATCGCACGTTTCGAAGAAGCTGTCCGTTTCGCTTCGATCGCATCCTGTCGGTCAACCGTTTTTCTCTTAACGTGGTAGCATTATAGAGCTCAATTCGCAGAAATTCCGGCGTCGGTGTCGGCGTCGTTGGTTGTGAGCGAAAAATCATCATCTTGTCCGTGACCGAAAAATCGAGAAAGATGAAAATAAACTAAATAATAAAAATTTTCGGGTCCGAGTGAGGGTCGAACCCGGGTCGTCTGCGTGGAAAGCAGGTGTTCTACCACACAGCCATGCCTCTGCTTGGAAATACGGAGAAAATAACTTCCTCTGCTTGGAAATGCAGTGAAAATAATAACTTTCGTGCTTCGCAAACGCAAGCGTACTTTATATAGGCGTCGCAATATAACATGTAATATCCTAGTAATATTGCTTGGTACAAGCGTACGATGCCATCGGGCGTCAGAACATGTGACTATCATAACGATTTCATAGTTTAAAGCCCGCCACCCATTACAAAAGGCACACACCTTACTGCGTGTATTCCCTTAACACCACGTAGTGGGTGCAGAGCAAGTATGCACTATGTGGTGGAAGTACGCACTCGGGACACAATATCGCTATCGCGTTCAACTCTTAAAGGTGAATCTTAAGGGTTCCCCCTTTTTTTTCGCTACAAGGTGACGAGAGATCCGAGTCGTGGCGTCGTCAGAAGAGACTCAATATTTTTATTTCCATTTAACTGGCATACATACGCACTGCGCTGACGTCACTTGTGTCTCCGTGTGTGACGTCACTCCAGACGAGTGCGTCGGTGCCTACGGCTGCTACACAAACGCCAGAAGAACCGCTGGTTGAGGATTACGCCACGGGCTAGCTACAGTGCTTATCCGAGGCCCGGCGTACTAGCTAACAGAACATACCCAGAAATTTTGGACATTGCCCCTTCAGCATTTTCTGATGCTTCACTGCAGTACACCACCTTAACTGATTGGGTGGCCTTTAAAAAAAAACTATATCTCAATAAATCAGCCGAGTTTCAAGAAGTCTCAAGTAACATGGATTTGAGAGGGCTGTCCATGAATAACATGCGCAGAAATGAAACTAGTTCGTTGGTTCGTTACTGAGTTACAGTGATGTCTCGTAATGAGCATGCGGTGAAGCCACACGCCCGGAGCTTGTGGTGCAACATCTTCCCAGATAGGGCAAACAACCGAACTGTGTGAAGGTGGAAATGTAGAATGATTGAAAACGGCTCGCATTGTTATTGCAACGGCAGAGGCATGCGTCGTTCTGCTTTTCTTTTTTGCGAAAGTGAAAGAATTTAGGAGGTGAGAAATAGGGAGAGGTAGTCATTACGTGCGTGCAAGATCTGTTTACAATAGAGCGAACTTGGGCTTGTTGGTGAAGCACTGTGAAACACACAGCGCAAGTAACGACGGGAACACAGAAAGTCGCTGTGTGTGTTCCCTTCCTGTGTTCAATCATTCTACATTTCTACCTTCGCACATTTTAATTGTTTGCCCTTTCTAGGAGGATGTTGAACAACAAGCTCCTGGGGTGTGGCTTCACCGCATGCTCTTTACGAGGCATCGCTGTAACTCAGTAACGAACTAACGAAGGAGTTTCGTTTCTGCGCATGTTATTCAAGGAGAGCCCTCTCAAATCGATGTTACTTGAAACTTCTTGAAACTCGGCTGATCAATTGAGATATAGTTTTTTTTAAAGACCACCCATTCAGTTAAAGTGGTGTACTGCAGTGAAGCATCATAAAATGCTGAAGGGGCAATGTCCAAAATTTCTGGACATGATGGTCTCGGCGTCTAAAACCCAAAATAAGCTTGTGGATTGCAGTTGCAGCAGTCGTTAAGATGAGCTTCTGTCACGGAGCTTACGTGTATAGTACAAACGCAAACTACATGTGCCAAGCCTGCTGACTCTTGCGAAGAATTGCGAGCGAGCTTTTAAACGGCCTGTGAAGGTATAACGACTGAGAAAAATCAGGACTCAGCATAGAATAAAACTCCCCGAAAGAACAAATTGAAGTTTTTATTTCACTGTTGCCTTGGAAAATATTTCTTGAATTTTGACCACACCGCCAATAACTGTAATGAGAGGCAGCTTAATCAAATCCCCTTACAGAGTAGGTTCTAGAAAATTATTGGGAAAAAGTATCGCTATAAGCGGTGAGACATCTGACTTTCACTGCACTTGTTTATCGTTCACTTGCTGATAAGCCATTCGTTTCTGGAAACTTGTTCCACGAGATATTATAAATGACCTCACAGACACAACTTGCGATTTTTTCTGCACCGATTGCTACATCGTAGCGTCCAAGATATTTAATTATTTTTTTTATCATTCTCAGTCTATTATGTTTGGCTTATTATTTGGTTGCTGCGAAAGAAAGTTTTTCTTTATTATAAAGGACAAAATTACGAGTGGTGCTATTGCCCTACAAGCCATCACATGAACAGGTGATGATGCTTTAACTATTCATGTCAAAGCAGCGAAAATGTCCCTTTAGTCTCTCGCAT
Organism: Rhipicephalus appendiculatus; assembly: GCA_030522465.1. Taxonomy (NCBI): domain Eukaryota; kingdom Metazoa; phylum Arthropoda; class Arachnida; order Ixodida; family Ixodidae; genus Rhipicephalus; species Rhipicephalus appendiculatus. Next base: position 30,170 of record JALIZH010017948.1, read on the forward strand.
TCCTTCTCTAGGGCACCAGAGCTGTTATCTACATAAGAGATGCATCACATAAGGGATTCACTATGTGAATGGGGCCTCCATTTTCTTCGAATCATAGCTCAGAAAGTGGCTAGGGAGAAACAGATTGAGTGCGCATGTTTCCCCACTTGCAAGCAGCCATACATTATGCACATGGGTGTTTTTCCATAGAACACGTGTGGCGCAGTGCACACAGAAAACTAAAACAGCAACAACTTGCTGCTCTTTAAGGAATTCCAGTAGGCAATTCTAACATATTTCAATCTGTTTTGCTCTTTTTTTTTGTTTTGATTTGGTGATGTTGCGTACCTTGAAGAACGTTAGCAAAACGAGCATCGCATCTGCGTACACATATTTTCGCAATTCTCATGAGACACCTTGCAGTAAGTTAAGCCTTGCTAACTCGGAGCAACTATTACTCATGCCTTTATTTTGCATCGTATACTCCACTGCGTGATTGATGACACTTTGATTGCACCGCTATCGCTCAACCCACGAGTATAGTTCGCGGGTCGCCTTACAAATCCAGTGCACACAAAATTTGGGCTTAAATTTAGCCACGTCAAGAGTGACAAATGACACTTAAGTTTCCTTGATGGAGGTCGCGGCGACTTGCCTCTAAAAAAGGTCGGTTCAACGCTCGAACATTGCAGCGCGATTAATTTCTTCACCAAAGCGGTATTCACTGGAACTGGTTGGTTCTTACGTAACACTGCTTTGAGCAGCGGAACTTAAAATGGGGGACGAAATGAACTTTAAATGAGGAACGTCCTGGTCTGTCCACCAATATCCGCTGCTCAAACCATTATTTCTTCATGTATGTCATGTGCCGCAACATTCATAATGTGGCTGTGATGCTTCCCGAGTCTGAATTTGAGAAACACCGCGTGTTCCTTAATTTAAAACAAGTAACAGCGTATCTTTAAATAGACGATTCAGCTCGGCGATGTAGCTGGCTTTTGACGACACACGGTAATACACGCAAGCTCGCCCGCTAAAACATAATATTTTCTTTTTAAATTGGGGCAGCTACGCATTACTGGTGCGTAGAGTGTGAAAACACAGGAGCTGGCGGCCTTTCCCGCCTCCATTCTCTATTCTTCACCCTCGCACCACTACTCCTCATCCTCACTTTGCTTCCCCAACCCCTTGGGGCACTGTAGTATACACGTTTATGTTATTATTTTCCCTTCTCCTCCGCTCCTGACTATACTCCTTACTTCCGTTTTCCACCTCCTTGCTATACTATATTGTACATGGCTATGTTATGCTTCCTTTTTCTCTCTTTTTGTTTATTTCTGTGTAAATGTAAATTTTAAGGGCTCGTCTTTCTTTGTTAGACACAATCTTAATGAGAGCTAACAAACAAACAGTACTACTCAATAGCAAATTTGCAGGAAAATTCTTGCGTAAGGTATCTTATTTTGTTGCTTTATCGTAAATTCTTTGATAGCAATTATGTTAAGTATGATTCTTTTTGTTAATATCCTCATAGTTATCACCGTTTCTCGATACTCTAACATCGTTATAAAATGCCGAACGATGTAGTCAGTGTTTACGTTTACGCGCGAACAATTTCACCTATGGCTGCCTTTTTTTCGTTTTGATAAGAACAGTCTTCCAATGGGAACACGGGAAGGCCAGTGTGATCGTTAGTTTGCCACCGCGAAGATTTACAAGAGCAATACATATGTTATGGTCTATTTTATTTTTCTTGCTGAAGTTTTGTCTGAAAGGAAGTGAATGGGCACATGCAGATGCGCAAAGAATTGTTTTAATGCCGAGCTTTACGGTGTCTACTATAACCTGTTCTTTAAAGCCGCTGAATTTTCGTAGAGGGAGCAACTGCGAAAGAAGGCAACGTTGAATAACGTAGTAACCGCAGACATTTTGCTGACAAGGAAAAGAATACGACCTCTGAAGCATTGCAGAGAAACCAGCCGGCATGCACGATCTTCTGGTCGCTAAAAATAGGACGAGGCATTCTTGCAACCTAAGCAAGCGCCGGTGTTTGCACAATTCCCGAGAAAAGTATATATTACTGCTCTGCACGTCAAGCGCAGGCATTAAAGGTACGTGCGTTTCTCTCAAACTTTTTTTTTATAAGTGAAGCAATTCTTCGCACGAAGCATTCATGCACTACTGTACGTGCTGACGCTTAGTCGAGCCTTCGGTGATAAGACCGGAGAATGTGTCACATTGAGGCACTGTTGACGTAGCTGAACACTGAAATCAGATTCTGTGCGACGCCAATACAAAAAAGAGACGCAAAAGGCTTAACCACAAGAGTGCGGTGTGGAACGAGAACAGAGGTCATGCATAAAATTTTAGGAGCGCCGAGTTCAAATTTGCTTACCACGCACGAAGACGCGTTTTATGTATGGCCTGCTAAGAAAAAGTTTATACTTCTCTCGGAAGTATAGCAAGAAGTTGGAAACAGATTTTGGTGGTTTGTAAAAGATGCTTTCATTTGCAGCTTTCTGTGGAATATTTGATTTTGGATGTGAGTCATTGGCACGAATATTTGATCCGTGAGTCACCACCTGCTGTTTTTTCACAGTTGTTTGACTGCGTGTGATGGGGTATACATACACAGGCTACTTGAGCAAATGCCTCTGAATACATTGTGAATATCTTCAGACAGTATAGTGCTTACTCTACGAGGTCCCGGCCAGAACTTAAAAGAAATCATGAAAGATGAAACTACTGCTAGAAATGTATTTATGTAGTTGTAAAAAATTTTATTGAATTTATTCTGCAGAGATAAGTAGCAAGTTTTCTAACAAGAATCCGAAGGTTCCAGGTTCGGTCTTTGCCGTCGTCAAGTTTTTATTTCGTCCACGTCACTTCTTCCCATGTATATCGCAATTACAGCAATGCAGTTAAATCCGTATAATTTGCGTCACTTATACCTTCTTTCGCTGCACTATCTGCTAGCTTTCTCTAAGGTTGTGTCATACAAGGAAACAACCCTTACAAAAAAGCCGGCAGATCCCACGCACTGTGGGAATCGATGTAATGTGAAGCAGCCAGGAAGGAGCAAATCATGCTTTACATAATTTGCATGTCACGTTTTACATGTTACGACCTGTCATTTGTGTTCGTCATACAGTCACGTCGCGATATACCAATTTTGGTGTATGTTAAGCTAGCGAACTGGACGCAAGCGCACCATGAGCGTGACATGTATATGGCATTGTAGATGACATGCATGCCAAGATTTTCATGTTACCACCTGCCACTTATGTTCGTTATACAGTCATGTCAGTCAATACCAAATTTGGTGTATATCAAGCTAACGAAACGGCCGCGAGCGCGGCATGAGCGTGGAATACAAGTCATGTCGCTCATGACATGTCATGATTTCCATATTAACACTTGTCATTTATGTTCGTCGTACAGTCATGTCACTCAATACCAAATTCGGTGTATATCAAGCTAACGAAACGGCCGCGAGGGCGCTATGAGCGTGGAATGCAAGTCATATCGCTCATGAAGTCATGATTTTGATATTACCACTTGTTATTTATGTTCGTCATACAGTCATGTCACTCAATCCCAAATTTCGTGTATAGGGTAAGGCGGGGCAAAATGAGACACGGGGCAAAACGCGACATTTTGGCTTTGCCGACCTCTATAGCTATTACAGAAAGCACTTTTCTTTGTTTCTATATTTCAGCGAGAGGTGCTGGTAGTTGTCCACATTTTAATGTGTAAAAGTTGATGATTGCTCACAGCGTTCGCGTGGGAAAAATTACGCGGCTGGTGTCAGTGTGTTCGTGACCCGTCAAAAAGGGGCGAAATTCTTCTCGGCCAAATTTTCGGATCCGTGCACGAAGCTACTCTGGCGTCAGTTCAACAACGTAAGTATTTATATTGTTACTATATACTACTAGCTACATACCACCAAAATTTCAGTTCACTTGGAGCGCGGGGCCAAAGCGGAAATTTTTTTTTGAATTTGGGCATGTGAGGGGGGGGCAAAACGCGACAAAAAGGCATTGAATTGCCTTAAAGAGTGTCTCATTAAGTGATCCATTTACTTACGCTCATTATATATTATATTTTATTGTTTACGAAGGTTCGGACGCACAAGAGAATATCATATAAAGCTTCCAGGGAGGAAAACGACGTGAAAAAGCACTGACTGCTGTTCAGGACACCCACTCCATTCGTGCTGCATCGAGATTTTTTCCGCGTTCCCAAGGATGCTTTCAAGAGGCGAACGTAAATTTGGAAGAATCTCCAAGTCAAGCCGTTCACAAACACGTCTCGCCATCGAGTTTTCCTTCAATACCAAATTTGTGCTAGAAAATTCGAATCTAGCACAGTTTTAAATTCATCGCCTCACGAAGCCCGGCTGACGAAGCTGAAAGCCACGAAACGCCCATGCAGTTCTGCACCAAAACGGCAAAAAGAGGTGAAGAAGATGCGTCAGATTATATCTAGCGTCCAATCGTTGCATAATCCAATGAAGTGCAAGCTTTCAAGAAAATACAACAATAGCGCAAAGAAAGACTGGTGGTGTTGGATCTGCAAGGAGTTTTGGAGCAAAACAGCACCGGATTCTGTCTGGATTCAATGCGTGGAGTGCCAGGACTGGGGTCACGAAGGCTGCGTGAGGGGCCCACGGAGTTTAATTTCAAGTGATTCTACTGCAAAAACTGAAGGGTTAAATTTTTTTTCACAATGTCTCGTTTTTGCCCCGCAGGTTGGGGGCAAAATGAGACATCTGGTGCACTTTTTATTTCTTTTTTAAAATAAACTTTTGAACAGTGGCAACATGGTCATATTTATGTAGCGCATACCTTGTACTCAAAGGAAAGTTTTTGCGTTGTCGTTTAAGGGTAAATAGTGAGATAAAAATAAATGTTCACTATTTTCAAGTTTTTGTCTCATTTTGCCCCACCTTACATTATCAAGCTAACGAAACGGCAGCGAGCGCGCCATGAGCGTGGCATGTAAATCATACTTTTCATGACAAGTTAGTCATGATTTTCATGATATGACCAGCCATTTATGTTCGTCATACAGTCATGTTATGACATACCAAATTTGGTATAAATGCTATTAACGATACGGCAGGAGAGCACAAAGTCGTAGACGGCTAGATAGATAGATAGATAGATAGATAGATAGATAGATAGATAGATAGATAGATAGATAGATAGATAGATAGATAGATAGATAGATAGATAGATAGATAGATAGATAGATAGATAGATAGATAGATAGATAGATAGATAGATAGATAGATAGATAGATAGATAGATAGATAGATAGATAGATAGATAGATAGATAGATACGTTCAAAGTCGCCGAAGTTCGCTAAGAAATGCTTCGCATTTAAAATAGATTGACAGTCTATAGACTATCTAACAATGGATTCAGACATTTAGAATAATCGTCTTTTTTGCTTTTACTCGTATTTCCGGAACTACTCTTTGATTTTCTAAACATGTTGCATATGGACAATGAAGTATATTGAGGCATGCGGAAATGACATCTAACTGCGCTATTTTCAGCAGCGTACTAATTAAGTGCTCTTTTTTTTCCCGTCTGATAAAGACAGCACGCGAGATATGAGAAATAACACGCGAATATGCTTCCCCCCGAGAAAGATGGGAGCGTAAAAAGAGAACAGACTTTTGGGCTAGTTGGTTTGTTACGTTCATTGAAGCCTTAGCGCTGAAAAGACAGGGACCACAGAAAGAAGACGGGACGTGCGCTACTCACAACTGAATCTTTATTTCGGAAGCCTGTTGTACTTATACAGCAATAAAAAACAGCAAACATCAGAAAACCGCACGTCCCGCTATGGCTATGGAAGCGCTATGGCCTCAATGAAGATGGGAGCGTAGTCTTGACTTCCTATCTCACAGTGTTCATGTCTGAAGGCACTGCTTCCTGATGCGCGCTGTAGTCTAGTCCGGTGTCGTCTTTTAAATGCGAAGCATTTCTTAGCGAACTTCGGCGACTTTGAGCGTATCTATCTATCTATCTATCTAGCCGCCTACGACTTTGGGCTCTCCTGGCCATATCGTTCATGGGATTTATACCAAATTTGGTATGGCATAACATGACTGTATTACTAACATGAATCACTGGTCATATCATGAAAATCATGACTAACTTGTCATGAAAAGTATGATTTACACGCCATGGCCATAGTGCTCCTGAGGCAGTTTCCATAATTTGATATATCCAAAAATTGGTACGATGCGACATTTCTGCATGACGAACATAAATGACAGGTGGTAATATGAAAATCATGACCTGCATGTCATGTACAACATGATTTACATGCCACGCTCATGGCGCGCTGACGGCCGTTTCGCTAGCCTGATACACACCAAATTTGGTATTGCGTGACGTGACTTTATGACGAGCATAAATCCCAAGTGGTAATATGCAAATCATGACATGTCATGTGCAACATGACTTGCATGCCACGCTCATGACGCTCTCGGGGCCGTTTCGCTAGCATAATATACACCAAATTTGGTATTGAGGGACGTGACTGTATGACGAGCATAAATGACAAGTGGTAATATGGAAACCATGACATGTCATGTGAAACATGACTTGCATGCTACGCTCATGGCACTCCCGTGGCCGTTTCGCTAGCTTGATATACACCAAATTTGGTATTGCGTCACGTGACTGTATGACGAACATAAATGCCAAGTGGTCATATGGAAATCATGACATGTCATGAGTGACATGACTTGCATGCCACGCTCATGACACTCTCGTGGCCGTTACGCCAGCTTGATATACACGAAATTTTAAGGCGAAGGCCTTTAATGTCTCATGCTCACGTCCGCCCGTCTGGTCGCCCGTCCGTCCCACCAGCCGTGCCCTGGCACGGTGCCAAGTGGGCGCCGGGGCGCGCAAACGGACGCCGGTCGCGTTGGACTCTACAGCGCTCGCGCTTTGCTTACGTAGCGTCGCTGGGCCCAGCGTTTCTAATCATGCAAGGAAGAAGACGCGCGCATCACGTTCCATTCTTACCGACCCCGTCTCAGTGGGTACAGGCGTTCGAGGAACACACTTTGGAATTGACAAAGTATCCGTCAATTTAAACGCTGGAACGCGGATGGCGTCTGCATGATGCGCAGAGCGCGAGAATACAAACGCATGCGAAACGGTGGCAGATTGGTCTCTCGTCTCGGTGCGATTCGAGGTAAGAAATTAAGCGAACATAAGCGGCAGGTGGTAACACGAAAATCTTGGCATGCATGTTGTCATCTACAATGCCATTTACATGCCACGCTCATGGTGCGCTTGCGTCCACTTCGCTAGCTTGATATACGCCAAAATTTGTATTGCGGGACGTGACTGTATAAAGAACACAAATGACAGGTCCTAACATGTAAATAATGACATGCATATTATGTACAGCATGATTTACTCCCTGCTGGCTGCTTCGCATCATATCGATTCCCACAGTGCGTGGGATCTGCCGGTTTTTTTTTACTTCAAACTTCCCGGGCTTTCTTCATTAGCCCAAAATAGCAAGCGCGCTATTATTACGTTGTTGAATATGGCGCAGTTAGATGTCATTTCAACATGCCTACTTATGCCACATTGACATTCTAATGCTTACGTCAATGTTTGCGGAGTCGCAAATATGCACCAGGCGTGTCTCGCGTAATGACGTCGCCCCCCCCCCCCCCTTTTTCTTTTAAAATCATCCTGCGTGATATTTAGGACACTTCACACACACACACACATATGTACGAAGAACCATGTTTTTTCGACTTCGTCTTCCTCCTTCACCACTACTGCACCACACCGTCCTCGTGTGGTTCGTCACATATATATACCATTTTCTTTTGACACACTTCATAGACAAAGATAGCCTGCACACAGATAAACTCACAGCCATTCACACTAAATTTTACTGAGAGCAAGGCAGTGCTATAGGACCAATGGCGCAGGTTAACTCTCGTTACTAAATGTAACAAGGGAACCGTAGCTACACCTGTGATGGCTGATGAGAGCTCCAACTAAAGAAATACTTGCTCGAAAAGCAGTCTCTAAATGTCGTGAGCTCGTGCTGTCGCAATCAGTTGCTTGGCCGAATAAGCGGCAGCCAAGAGATACAGGCGGGCGGGTTTGAAATACGCGCATAGCTTGCCACTCTGAAAGTGTTGAAAGCACTGTCCCTGAGCCATTGTGTTACAAATAGTCGCGGCCGCTATGGCGATGGCTGAGCGGCGGCTGCTCAGCGTGGCGGCGGCATCGCTATTTTTTATCACAAGTAGCGCACAGCTGTGGCAGTTGCTATGGGAATAGTGTAGCCGGTTTTTTTTTATTTTTTGTTAACGGACGTCTTAGCATCTGCTTCAACAGATTCACTGATAAAAAAACAAGAACGAAGATTTGATAGATGTTTAATAAAATCGTTCTTTACGCGTATTGTCATTTTCAAAGTTTTTTTGTACAACAGCTCTGAAGAGGCGATGAACTGTTTCATGTTAAAGTTTTCAATGTGTTCTAGATATATGCGCATCTTCGTGTAATTTTAGACAGCGTTCGCCTTGGTTCGATAATTTCTTAAATGTAAATAACTCTCACCTTTCCAAATATTCACAAGAACAGTAAAATTAGTTGCAGAAAGAGTTATGTCCAGAAACCATGATATGATCATATGGGATGCCGTGGACGAAAGCTACGGAAATTTTGACCACCTTCAGTTCTTTTAACGTGCACCTCTATCTAAGCACACGGGGATAAAACATTCTGCCTCCATTGAAGTACATAGAAAATCACGAGACGTAAGGGTTAGAAAGAAGGTTTAATGGCGGTGCATTCAATGAAGGTCGCTACAAGTAGGAATGGCGAGGAAGCGTAAAATAACAGCCAGCAGCACGAGCACCGCGAGCAGAGCATTGCTAGTGCTGCTGGGCGGCGAGTTCCTCGCAGCGAGTTCTTGTTTACAGATAAACAAGTGCCGGAAATATGGAGCTAAGCGATGTGACTCTTATGACCCGGATGTTTTGATTCTACAACTGTTGACAACTCATCCTTTCTCTGCATCGTCAAGCGGTCAGAGGATTTCAGGCTATTCAAGCGAAGAAACTCTTCTAAAATGTTTTCTTGCTGCGAGCAAAAGAAGCTTAGTGGATTGGAGAAAAACTTTCGCGAGCGTTTGAACAACACTGCAGTTGTGACATCGTCGTGAAGGCTGGAATTGTTTGCCTTACGCTTGACGACACCACGGATTGCTTTGTGCTTGCAAAGAGCTTCTGAGAATCGATGATGCCAGCAAAAGCGTCGAAATTTGGAGCCAGGATTCAGATTTTTTTTTTTTTTTTTTTTTTTTTTTTGCGCGAACAGGTGCTGCCTATTCAGAGGCGCAAAAAGGCTGGACATCAATAACTACAGGAGTTTGAAGTGTTTTCATTTGAGAAGTTTTTCCGCTGCCCGGCGTCCTCTTCTTCACTGAGGATCCACTGTGTATCACATCCGGTTACGAGCCACCGTGATCGTCAACGAATCACCACAATGTAATCAAGAGAAACCGCATTAATGGGATATATCAGCGCAACCCTTATTATTCCGTGATCTCTTTGAATGGCACGACCGCCGCGTGACAAGGAAAGAAAGAAACAAAGAAAGAAAGAAACAAAGAAAGGAAAATTAAAGAAGGAAAGAAAGAAAGAACGAATGAAAGAAAGAAAGAAAGAAAGAAAGAAAGAAAGAGAGAAAGAAAGAAAGAAAGAAAGAAAGAAAGAAAGAAAGAAAGAAAGAAAGAAAGAAAGAAAGAAAGAAAGAAAGAAAGAAAGGGAAATTAAAGAAGGAAAGAAAGAACGAATGAAAGAAAGAAAGAAAGACATAAAGAAAGGAAGAAAGAAAGAAAGAATGAAAGAAAGAAAGAAAGACATAAAGAAAGAAAGAAAGGAAGAAAGACATAAAGAAAGAAAGAAAGAAAGAAAGGAAAATTAAAGAAGGAAAGAAAGAAAGAACGAATGAAAGAAAGAAAGAAAGACATAAAGAAAGAAAGAAAGGAAGAAAGACATAAAGAAAGAAAGAAAGACATAAAGAAAGAAAGAAAGAAAGAAAGAAAGAAAGAAAGACATAAAGAAAGAAAAAAAGAAAGGAAAATTAAAGAAGGAAACAAAGAAAGAACGAATGAAAGAAAGAAAGAAAGACATAAAGAAAGAAAGAAAGACATTAAGAAAGAAAGAAAGAAAGAAAGACATAAAGAAAGAAAGAAGGAAAGAAAGAAAGAAAGAAAGAAAGAAAGAAAGAAAGAAAGAAAGAAAGAAAGAAAGAAAGAAAGAAAGAAAGAAAGAAAGAGCAGTACATGAGTGCCGTGAAAGAGAAACACGATGCAAACTTTGTGACCAACTCCAGTCGTGCTGTGGTCTCGGCCAGGGCACAGCATTTTTGTTCGCAATAAAATATCATTGCCAATTTTATCTACTCCAGGTGAGAGGCACTTTCTAGGCGCATTGTCGTCACATAGAAAGTTTTCGTTCCGTTCCTCATCGGCACAATTACTGTCACATGTTGGCCGCTCCATCGTTAATATCCCTTTGCGTGGGCTGCGCCAGCCCTGAGTCGGCTCAAAATTGTTTCTTCATCACGTTATACTCATGAGCGGAATTAAAGCATTGGAGCCGTATAGGCGTTGACTCAGACTATGTGGAGACGGCCTCTCATAATACCCTCAGAGCTCTTAAGGTGGTTTCGGTTATAGATAGCGTATTAACTATAGGGTACGTACTTAGAAGGAAAGATCTGGTGCCCCTAGTCGTGCGCTCGTTGCTGTCAATGCCGCAATGGCAATCCCCAACTATAACGCCATATTGCGTTAACCAGTTCTACTCCCTGCCGTCAGATTTCCTAACGTTATTTATTACAGCACAATACCATCGACGGTTCTTTATGATTTGTACTTCATATGCGTGACCCCAACAGACTTAGGCTGATCTTCTGCGAATAGCAAGGCCTGCATTGATTGTTTCTTCTTAATCTTAATCTAAACAAAGTAAATGAAATATTTAGTCGCCTATAAGAGCGGCTACCCTTTACACATATACTTTAAAAACGATGCTGACAGAGAGTACACATTAGGAAACAGCGATAGCTTCACATCACACAAAACGAAGAGGAATCTTCGTTTCATTGTGGGTTGTGTTAGAAAGCATATTAAAGGGCCCCTCAT
>JALIZH010017949.1:0-112619 GCA_030522465.1 Rhipicephalus appendiculatus
TTTCAAGCATGCGCCAGCCACAAACTGAGCTACCAGGCCTTCATGGCCTTCCAGACATCAGAGTATTAGGGGGTGAGTAACACAGCTTACTTGCACATACCACTGCTTGCTACTTATTGATATTGTTATGTGAATGGCGAGTCGGTAGACTGTAATCTGTACACGATGTATTTACAGTAGCGGTTGCAGCGCTGACCGGTTAAGCTCAGAGCCCAAGCAGAGAGAGATCTTTCTTCTCTTCGTCCGGCACACACGCGCATGGTTCAAAACGCTGGCATCATGCATGTAGCATAATCCCCGCTGGTAGAAGCGCCGTCTCGGCGCATCTAGATGTCAACGTCACTGGGAGAGTGGTAGGGCTTCAAGCGTGCTACATTCACGATGTCGCTGACCAGGCGGGCAGATGGAAGCGACGAGGTCACGGAAGCGATTTCATATGTCACTGGAGTAACCGCACAAAGTACTCGGTACGGACCTGTGTAGCGAGAAAGCAGTTTTTCTGACAAGCCGACTTCACGGGTCGGAGACCACAGCAGGACCAAAGCACCGGGCGAAAAGTGCACGTCTCGGTGTCGTTGGTCGTACAAACACCGTTGCCTCTCTTGAGAGGTCAGAAGGCGAGAAAGGGTGGTTTCGCTTGCAAGGGCAGCCCAGGTGATAGCGTCAAGGGCATATTCGCTGGTCGCTACTGCAGGAAACGGGATGACTGTGTCTAAGGGCAACGTGGGTTCTTGTCCGAACAACAGAAAAAATGGTGAGTAACCGGCAGTGTCATGATGCGAGGAATTGTACGCAAATGTCACGTACGGTAAAGCAAGGTCCCAGTCAGAGTGGTCGGAAGAAACATACTTCGCAAGCATATCCGTAATGGTTCGATTCAGACGCTCCGTGAGTCCATTCGTATGCGGATGGTATGATGTAGTGAGCTTGTGCCTCGTTCGACATGAGTGCAGAATGTCGGCTATGACCTTCGACAGAAATGTGCGGCCACGGTCTGTAAGCAACTGGCGTGGAGCTCCATGCTGCAAAATCACGTCGTCTAGGAGGAAGTCGGCGACATCTGTGGCGCAACTTGTTGGGAGAGCTCTTGTGATGGCGTAGCGCGTGGCGTAGTCTGTGGCTACAGCTATCCACCTTTTACCAGAGGAAGACAGGGGAAACGGGCCAAGTAAGCCTAAGCCAACGCGAAAGAACGGCTCTGACAAAATGTCAAGGGGTTGAAGGCACCCGGCGGGAAGCCGCGATGTTGTTTTGCCACGCTGACATTTCTCACACGCCGCAACGTATCTTCTGGTGGAGCGTGCAAGCCCTGGCCAAAGGAAGCGTCGACGGATCCGGTCGTAAGTGCGCGATACACCGTTGGAAGGTCATGAAGTTCGTGAAGAACAGCCGAACGGAGGTGTTTCGAAATGACAAGCAGCAGGGCTGATCCATCTGGGTAAAAATTGTGGTGGTAGGGTACACCATCTTGCATGACGAACGAGGGGCGGAAGATGATAATTCGAGGCGTTCGATGATGGCACGCAAACACACATCACGGCGTTGCTCCTCGCCGATGTGGGTCAGTTGGGAAACAGAAAAGACACAAGCGTCGGTGTCAGTGTCAGGGATGGTGGTCGATTCATCGACCGGGTAGCGGGATAAGCAGTCTGCGTGGCATGCGCATGGTTTTCTCGGCGGTACGGAAGTTGAGTGGTCTGTGTAGCAGCATTAATCGGCATGCACACAGAAGGGCCACGTGCAGCACGAATGATGGCTCGAAATTTGTGCCTTGCGCAACTCATGTTGTCTACCATGTCCCTTTATCGTTTGGCAAAGCATACATAGGCCAAAACTGCCTGTGTGTTAATGATCGCCTCAGGGAACACAAGGCCTCCCTTCCTACGAATGATGGTGCTTACCTAACAAGCCATTGCAGGCAGTGCGGGTGCAATCCTGTGTTTGAGAACGCAAGAATCTTACGTCGGGGACAAATAAAAACCCAAAGGGAAATTTCGGAAGGCTTCTACATTAAGAAAGATGGAAACAATGGCGTCAGTGATACGTCAGTGCACCTGTCTGCTAAGGAGATGACCTTTCTAGACGCACTGATAACTCGTTAAGTTTTTGTTTATGATGCATGGCTGCGTAACGCATGCTCAAGGTTGTTGCCGGCGAGTATCAGCTTGCGTTTCAGAGATGCTTTGATCAGTTGTAAGTGCCTGCCTGTCCCGTCGTGTTCTTCCCGACATTTCGTGTTTCCCACTGGTTTTTTTTTTACCCAAGGTGTTTCAAATCTCTTTTGTTTATATTCGCACAACTTATAATTTTGGTATTTTTTCGTACGCGAACAAGCATAACTTATTGCTATAAAAAGATTATTCAATAATACTTCAGACGCTTCCTCACCGCATCAGTGGCTGTGCAATGAACCTTAATTAGTAAAAGTGTGCCACCACAGTAATATGATTGAGTGTTACACAAAGTTACCCCGAGTGTTAGTGAATAATATTTCATTATTTAGTAACTGTGTTTTTTATTATTAATCTGATCTCATTTGTTTTGGTTGATTGCGCTGGACGAAGCTTACTTTATGTCCCTACCACGAAATGGTTTTTCAGTGAGTGGAATTTGAGACAGGTGTGTTCGCGTAAGATCCGCTCTTAAGAAAATTTTTAGTTATAATTAACAAATAATAGGACTCACTTTTAAGGCTCACTGTCTCTAAATACGTCTGATTTATAATGTAGACTAATGATCTCAAGTGCTAATCGCTTTAAAAATAATTTCTCAACACTCAGGCCTCATACCTTGACCTTATCTCTTCAATTTCAGTTACCTGTTACTTCTTCCCCATGTTTTGTTCATTTTTTTTTTTCGAATTGTAGAAAGATAAACAGGTTCGGTAGAGGTACAGCGCAGGACCAGTTGACGAGTACGACGAGATTCTTCGAAATTTTGGCCGAACGAACCAGATTTTATACTGCAGTAGGCCATGAGCAAGTTCATTCACAGTACATTGTGGCCTCGACAGCAGAACTTCATAGCAATGTGAGAACAGCAAAGCAATATTCATACTTATTCACTCCGCCTTTCCCCAAAACAAATTGCAAAGCTTATGGCTATCAGAACACGGTTGTTGAAAGTTATGATGTATACTACGTCAATTGAAGAGTGCGCGGTGCAAATTAAGACATAGCTATCAGGACCACACATAATCGACATCCAAATAAAAAAAATGGTCTGCCATGCTCAAATATGGCTATGAGGCAATAATAAAAAATGCAATGCCTAGCAAATTGAGAATAGTTTGCGGCTTCATTTCATTCATACCAGGGCAATATTCATCAATCCTTTCACCTCAACCAAGTACAGAATATAAGACAATCACCAATGCAGTTTGAAAAATGTCGAGTAAATGTCAAGCATTATTTCAGGAAAAAAACAGTCACGGCGCAAGGAGTACGGGGACGAAGTGAAGAAACGAACTGACAGATACGGGCGCCCACTTGGGAGGGTTGTGCTGTTGGAAGTTGGCTCCGTGTCTGTAGGTACGTTTCTTCCCTTCGTGCCCGTACTCGTTGCGCCGTGACTGTTTCTTCCTGAAGTATGAACCAACCAGCTCAGCAACAAGCCCTGTTGAGCCACTATCAACGACAAATGAATCTGTTCTGTGCTATAGAGAAACCATCGTCAAGTGGTGCAGCAAGCGTCTCCCAAATCACCGGCCAGGCATCAAGTTCCGGTTCCCCGGAGAGGCGTGGACGAGTCTCGCCAAAGTTTGGCATAACTGCCAGCCCAGGGCTTGAGATATTCGGAGAAGCAACAAGTGAGTGGTGTTGTTGGCACTCGGATATCATGCGCATATTGTTGATTCTTAACTATACAACATCAGCATATTTTGTGGTAAGGTATGATAATGTCTACATATGTAATTCAGAGTAATCTATACATGTAGCGGTACCAGGTGATTTCGTTTTCGCTGATTTTACGTATATACGAATTGAAATAGGGGGTTAAGTTCACTACCAGACTTCAATATATCCAATGTGCGGCAATGCATGAAGAAGTTTTTCTACGTGTATCAATTAGTTAACTCAAAGCTCGTCATGTGTAGCATAGATAGAATTATCCGCTTTAATTAAGTCACAGTACGGCTGTACTACACATATTTGCGGCAATACCGAGATAGTTCACGAATTACACTGCATCGCACTAACCATCTGTAAGACCAAACAATCCACACAAGGAAAGAAGACATTAGAAAATTATTCCTCTGGGTATGAACGCGTCTCAGAGATGGCATAAACCCGCAAATTTTAACTTTTCCACATCACCTAGAGACGATGCCATGCTGAGCTAGCAAAGTCGCACAACGGGGGTTGACATAATGTGGCAGAAAAAACCGAACTACCAGTCACGGCAAAAAGTGCGCCATACGACACACAGGCTCTGGACGAAGGTACATGCAAATTTTGATGCGTTTTATGGTACGGACATGTTATTGTACAGTCAGTGTATCACCTTCGCATGGCTATGAAACAACTAAAATTTGAGTGGAAGCATTTAAAAATTGTGAGTATTATGGAAAATAAGCCTTACCCCCCATGCAAACGGAATCACTGCCGGACTAGGCTGCCCGCCCAAAAGCTATACAAAAATGCTGTGTAACTTAAGATATTTTATCAACCACTAAAACCATTCTCGACTTCAACTATCTCAAATAATCCCACGGATCAGTCTCTAAGTAACCAACCTGCTCTCAACAGGCCCAAACGAAGCTCCAGCTGGATCAAAGCCCTCCGACACGTCCGAAGAATCGTTGACATTAGATTTAGGTCTGAGTGCTCATCGAGCTCCATCAAATACAGGTGAGCAAGACTTTGTGTAGTGTGGCGCCGACGGTGTTGTTTTCATTGGTATAGTGTATTGAAAAAATAAAAAAAATAGTTCAACTGATGAGGATCTTCTGCTACCAGGACGTTGCGAATGATAGGTTTTTTTACTGTTCGTTCTGTTGTAGTTTAGAAAATTTTGCAATTAGATTATATAAAAAAGACATGTTCCTGACTGTACTCAGATAGAATCAATTATTCACCCCACTAAAAGATTACTTGAGTCACAGGAAACTTTCAAACTGTTCTGTATAGGTACAACACAGTATGAATTATGGCATGGCATGAGCTTCTCTAGCGATTCGGGAATTGAAAAAGTTTTTCATTTAACAGAATGCCATGCACAAGTCTCTTAACAGGACGCAGCGGCTGCTACAACAGAACGCATAACGCAATACATACAGCTAAAATGTTCACTCTCACAAACTCATATTTGTGCCAGCTCTAATTGTAAAATGCATGACTATGGGCACACTATGGTAAAAACTGTGACATTTGCGTCAAAAATAGTTTGGTGCAAGCCGATATATATCTATGAAAGCCCATTCTCTTACTCTTCATTGTAACGATACACATTGGCAGCTGAATCAGTGATGCGCACACCTGCGAAATATATTTTAAAAATATCATTTGACGCCCTAAATTCGGAACAATTCTTTTGCCTTATTAATCTCATACTACTTTAATTTCAGCCATTCTCTCACTTAAACGCAATGAAGAAAATGTAAACGCCACTCTACCTTGAGAAAATTTGAATAAACCTAGAATATTACTTTTGACAGACGCGCGTGTTGTGTACAACCCAGAATACATCATCAACAGGTGCAACAAGCGTCTCCCGAACCTTGAGCCGTTCAAGATTTGGTTTACCAGCGAGCCTTGGACCAGCCTCGTCACAGTTCGGCACAGTTGTCAGCCCAGAGCTTGAAATAGTCGCAGTAGGAACGCGTGAGTGATATCAAGGCTCCTCTTTTGATGTTTCTCATG
Source organism: Rhipicephalus appendiculatus (assembly GCA_030522465.1). Taxonomy (NCBI): domain Eukaryota; kingdom Metazoa; phylum Arthropoda; class Arachnida; order Ixodida; family Ixodidae; genus Rhipicephalus; species Rhipicephalus appendiculatus. The sequence continues at coordinate 5,862 of JALIZH010017949.1, forward strand.
GCAGATTTTAAGCAGATAATGTAAATATATTCCGTGACAATGCGTGGTGGCGTCTCCCAATTCTATTGTATAGCAGCGCCAAGAGATTGCTTTATTGTGGATTTCACATATTTACAAATCAAAGATAGCTGTTGCGGTTCGCTATGCTTGCTCAATATATCATATTTCCGGTGATGTTTGAAGGACTTAACGCGCATGCGTACTGAAAATTTAGTCTGCATGTTTTTTATGCAGCAAAGTTTGTATTACCCGGTACGATTATGGCAGGGTTATGTAATAAAAAAGGTGATTAGAGAAGTAAAAGGAGCTTTTATAGCTTACACTGTGTCGCACTATCCTGCTGCGTCGTCACATGAACAGAGCATGAAACCGAAATATAGGATTGTATCTGTGGGAATGTAGCCATGTCGGTCAAAGATGACATGAAATCATGTATTTAAATATTCTGCGTATTTCTATAAAGGTGTCGTGCCGGGCAACTACAGTCGCGGAATGCAAGCTCGCAACAGCGGAGGCAATATAGTGTGGTAAATTATAGGGAATATTACAAGACTACGGATCGCAAGACTTGCGGTGCTACAAATAAAATAGCAAGACTTGCTATTTGAAAGGTATACTTGCCCCACTACAAATAAGGATTCACCAAGTAGCTTAAGAAAAATATTACAAAATAAATTGACGTCAGATCGGCAGTCCTTTTTGAGAGATATCCATGACAAAGAAATAAACAAGTGGATATCAGTTATATACATACATAAATAACCCTCACGTTTGCGTCACTTAGAAAATAGGGAAAATCTTGCTTTATCATGTAGGGCAACGCAATGTTTACCTGTACGTGTTATTGCAAAATTTCATAATCTGGTATTAATTAAACTTGAGGTTGTGCCCAGAAAACGATGTGTACTTGCTATCAAACCAAATTATGCAAGAAAAAAGTTTTCTTTTGAAATATTATTTGATTTGTGCTTTTAATTGTACATGTTGGTGCATGCTTATTTTATTGGTTTATCGTATATTACGCTCCAATCAACCTTTTCTTCCCTCATTCATTGTTTTGCCAGTTGATCACCATCGACCAAACTGCGGCGAGATCAGCAGTGATCACGCTTAGCATTTTGTGGCTCTCACAATTTGTCTTTTGCGTTTTGAGCAGCTTAGGAAAAGGAGCATCCAGGAAAGAAACTTCTATTCATCAATAATGCAGCTCTCATATATCAGGTAAATACGATGATGGTTCGTAAAGCCGAAATTTACCAATGGTAGGTACGTTCAATCAGCTGAAATGCTGAGCACCGTGTAGCCAACTATAGCAGAACGCGTGAGCGTCACATCACTTTGAGGCTCAGAGTAATAGCCGCCACCTCGAACAGCTAGTGAATAAAAAATCTGAATGTACGTCAGAAATTTAGACCACAAATGACCGGAGTCGCCGTACTGTAATCGCAGGATCGCGGGCGTTCAAGGCGAAGAAGACCGGCATTATGAATTAATTTCTTGATGCCTTACGCTACATACACCAGCCCGGTCCCCTTCACTCATTGTCCTTACATTTCGGTGAGCCAGTGCGCTATTCTAGTGACTTTTAGGCCTCAAGCAAACCAGCTAAATTGATAGCATGAAGTCTGTAGTACGTAATAAATATCTCATTTGACACAAGTTATGCTTCGTTAACTTCGAGAGTTGGATACTCGGTATAAACATACTTATGTTACTGCATTGTTCAGCTCTACGTCAGATTGCTACTAAAATACAGGTGCTTTTGTATAACCTGATGTCTGATTTATTAGCTTCAAAAATTAATTAACGAGACATGCATTAAAATCTTGCAAAAATGTGCGACTATGAAGACATGATAGTGGAAGTTTGAAAAGTTCCACATTTGAAGTTCTTCTTCATCGTTTTGAGAACTGCTGTTGCGGTCGGCGAAACTGCAGAAATACGTTGTGTCTCAAGTGGCACAGGGGATATAATTTTAGCCACGTGACCATGACGTTAACAAAGTTACTTACAATGGCGCAAGAGAACCTCGTGTGCATGAACCCATGAAAACTGTATTACAGCGAAGCTGTGCACCTTTCGTTGGTCGGAAGCATTTGAAGCGTAAACACTAAACGTGAGGTTAAGAAGCCCCTGAACCACCACCAGACGCTTGCGTGCTTCTTTGCTTGCATGTGCGCGTGTGCCTTGCGTTTTCACATCGGACGCTGAGGAAGGGCATTCGGAGAGGGAGACAGACGAGAGAACGAACGCCTTTGCTGTAGACTCCTGCACAACTGAAACGCAACAAAATTTTGACCTCTGGGTGTTCTGGGAGCTCTTTAATAATTCGAGGTAAACAGAATATCTTATTTGCAGTCAGGCATACAGCATAGAGCTCAGTCATAGGCCGGCAAACTCACTCTGAAGTCGACTCACTCAGGCTAACTGAGACTCAGACCAGGCAGTGAGTCTAAGTCAGAGTGAGTCCGGGTTAGTAACATAAATGTGAGTTGGAGCCCAAGTGAGTCTGGTTGAGGAAACGTTAACTGAGTATGAGTGAGTCCGGTTGAGGAAAATATGTGTGAGTCTGAGTCCAAGTGAGCCCTAAGCGCGAAATATAATTCATGAATGCGCCTAAACGAGCTCCACTTTTTATGGTCCACCTATGGTTATATATACTCATCTTGAGAATCACTATCAGCGTTATTTATACTGAAGTCTGTTCCCACGTATCTCATTGCCTTAGGATTCATGCGCCACCTCAATATTTAATGATCAGAGGCGTCAATTAGGTGAGGGCATGTCCCGACCTCTTCCCGCAGATTATTTCACGGAAAGCTCTTGATAAAAATATCTCATTCGAGTCGTCTATTTCACACGAATGCCATCACTAAATTGAATCCACGGATAACTCACATTGAAGGTACAATATGAAAAGGTGGATCATAGAACACCACTTGTATAAGGTATAGGCGTTAAAAATCATTGGCACCCGCATGAAAAAAGCTAATTTTGCGTTAACGAATTAATAAGTCGACTCAGGCGGGCTCACTCATACTCAAGTACAGCTGTGAGTGTGGTCTGAGTGAGTCCAGCTGAGTAATAATTTGGCGAGCGTGAGTCCAAGTGAGTCCGGTTTAGCAAAAGTTTAGTGAGTCTGAGTACGAGTCAGTGCGGTTGGGGAAAATGTTGATAATTCTGATTTTGAGTGGGCCTTTAGAGCAAAATATATTTCTTGAGTGAGCCTGAGTGAGCTCCTGTTTTTGTGCTGACCTATGGAGCTCAGTATACCTTTAATATAAGAAAACCATAAAAGAAACATCAAGACCGCATTAGAGATAAAAAGCGCCTCTGAGAACACCTTCCCACAGGTCCCCGCTGAAGATTAGATTGCAGCTGCATTGCACTTAAAACAATTGCTTCCGATGACGTCAAACAGTTGTTTTTCTCCCCGGGTGCTTCCCGCATTCATATATAAAAAGAGACCCGTCTAGCAATTCATTCAGTTCATTCTAAGATTGCCTTGGGTAGGCCATGAAAATTAAAGAGACCAGAAGAACAGCGTGGATGCACTGCTCGATGAAAGGAACATTCGTCTTGCTGAAAATGGTCGAGGAACCAATCACGGTCTACGACAGCGACCACAAGGCGATTATTACCACCACTACTCTAAAGTAACAGTAAAATATATCCACCCATCCCCAAGGGCATGTTTGGTGTTTAACACAGCTTCGATGCACTTTCACTTTCAGAGGGCGGGATAGTGGTAACAATTTTATTAAAGACTCCAGCAAATTTGTGGCCTGGGCCTAGGCCACCCCCGAGGAGGACCGGAGGGTGGCCAACTTTTTTATGCTGAAGCTTGAAGTAAAAAGGAGTTGATCACACTATATCTCGTTTGCGTGACTTCAGGACAGGAATGAATTGAATATTTGTTTTTTATTCTAATATAGAAGGTAAGCCTTTACATGCACTTATAACGTGCTTGCTTGCAAGGACAGTTTTGTGGGCTCCAACAGATACTCCCAAATGCCAATGTACTATATAGAGTGAGTGAGTAGGAACTTTATTGAGGTCCTGAGGAGAAAGAAAGCGGTGCCGAAGGCACCGCCAATCAATCCGGCGGAAAGAAGCGATCACTTCAGATTGTGCACAGAAATGATTAGATGTGTAAAATACGCTTTTCAAATACATTCGCAGTTTCTTTTTATTTGGAAGCATTGCGTTTTCGAAGCTGGCTTGAGGTACTAATGAGCACGATGTTATCTAATGAGCTTAAAAAACTCTCGTAACTTAGAGAGAGGCCACTAAGAAATACGCCTGTTCGCAACAGGCACAATGCCAGGACCACCGTCAGGCCCAAGACGAAATCAAGGGAGAACAGGAACAAGCCATTCTGGTATCCCAGGCACACCAGTCAATTTAGGTTTAGGCAGGGCTCCTTCAAGGGTTTCGTCAAATAGCGGTAAGCAATCATTTATATTTTCTAAGCAAAGTCGTGTTTTTTAATGAGTACTTTTCCTGCTGGAGAAGTGTGCTTCAAGGAAGAAGATCCATTGATACCAAATGCGGCAATCAGCAGCATTTTTGAATTTTGATGTTATCATGCCATGAATTTCGTAACGGGTACATCAGCATAAAAAGTTTCTCACGCTGAAGGTACAAGCGAATAATTTTAGTCTCATAAATATTTGCTTCATAATTTCCCTGACCTTATCTTCGTAGTATAAAATAAAAGAATCAGCGCTGGCACTAACAACCTCGGAAATCTGGCCCAAAACCATGATTTTATCTCTGAGAATTTCATTCGCTTTATACAGGAAAACCTGAGAGTCAGCCAGGTAGGGTGACAAGTATGTCTCTTCCGGGACAGCGGCTACCTCCATTGTCAAACGGTACACCCGCTGGGCCGGGGCTTGAACCACCTAGACTGGGGACGAGTGAGTTGTATAGCTGACATTTTGCTCACATTTCGGCTTATGATATCGAAGAAAGGGGTCGCAGTATGAAATCAATACTAACCAGGTGGAAGGGTATTGCTGTAATAAAATAGCTCGCATTACCCTAAGCCGGAATTACTGGTGATATGGGGGGTGTGGTTACTCTACTGCTGCATTCGTGGGCTTTTGTTATTGTCTCAGGGGCTTCAACAATAATTTACAAGGACGCTTTTGAGAGTTTAGTCAGAGGAAAAGGAATGAACAAAGGATTAACGACTCGCAATCTAGACACTCCAGCAGCGTATTAATCAAGCCGTCAAATCTTCATATTACAACGTGAAATATTTGCAATCCCAGCATCTCGTAGTTTGTCGGCGACAAATACGGATGAATTGAGAGGGAAAGAGGTCATAAAATGTTGAAATTGACACCAATTTTTTTACGGCAGCTCCTAGAAATAAACGGAAGTTGAAAAAATTCGGTTACCTCGAGGCACGATGGGAATCGGAGCCATGCCTTGTGTGGATGATTCGAGCACGCTTCTGAGACACGACGGCCATCTGATAGTTCAAGCTGAGAAAAGGGGAACCTAGCCAGCGAACGCTCGCTCAGCCGCTTTATGCAACGCCATCACTGGTCCTAGCTGCCTGCACGAATAGTAACAAACATTTTCACCCCTTCCTTAACGTCATGAGCACAGACGTTCCTTCTTTCTTGGTACGGTTGATGTGTGTCTCGTAAAGCTGAGCATGACAATTGAACGAGGAAACAATGCGAACAGGGTCAAATAGCACTACCGCGTTTCACTAGCGCATCTTAAGCCATCTCCAAGTTTTAAGGTTGACTTTAGCGTCGTAAGTCTCTTGTGAACCCGTCGCAAATTCCGTGAGCCATGCATATATCACGCTCATTGTTAACACTTACGCTGTTTGAATCGCCCGTCTGGAAGCACCTGTTTTTGCCCAGCTGCTGCGGCGGTTTCCACGAGCTGTTTCTCGAAAATCTTCATAACTGGGCATATAACACGTTGATAATAGCTCGTCGTAATGGCATTTATGCTTTTACAGGACAATATAAATGCACTATCGTGAGCACTATGACAGAGAAGAAGCGAGCATGGTGATTAACCTCAAACCCCAATTCCGCAGATACGTGGATGGCGCTGTCAAAAGTAAAGTAGAAAGGGTGACGCTTTTTTGCGAACTGTTGTCAGTCCCGCCACGCGTCTCTTTTTACAATGCCTTAAATATATCAGACAAACAACAGCTTGACGTTCTAACGACTGTTGTAGCGCTCACGCACAGCAAAGAGCACTAGCGTCTTTGAATCATATTTTGCTGTATATTAATGTCATTTGACATACACACACACATAAGCGAACGGAAAAGATATTTTGCGCGGAGCCATAAAAAGAACACTGCCACGCTCTGCTTGGAACACCCGCCTAATATCCGCGAGCGACCCATGATACATATTGAATAGCACTTCCAACAGCGAAGCTTTTCTAGCTAACCGTAATTTTGACCCTATCACGAAATACTGCTGCGCCGTCGCCATGGGAACCGCCAACGCCACAGCTGCGAGAACACCTGGTATAACCTCGCGACTGCCGCAGTGACGTCACGCCAAGCCGCGCATGCGCAATAGCAACCACCGCGCCGACAGTGGTAAAGAACTAGAAAAGCGAGAGCGCCACCGCACTCGCTAAGTAGTCACCATCGCCCAGCCAAGGATTGTTCGTACTGTCGAAGAAGAGGCCACGCCTCGCGAAGCAAGGGTTGCTGCTGAGCGGTAGAGACAGCGGCAACGACAAGCTGACCCTGCATAAGCAAGCAGGCTGGTCAAGCTCAAGCCTGGCTGCGCCCTACCGCTTCCACGGAGTCATGGGGCGCCCTAAGAATGTGCGTCGAAGATGCCGCGCATGTCGAAGGTGTCGGTCGGCGTGGAGTATTAGCGGCGCTGCGCCCATGCTTCGCTGTGCCAATGTTTGCGCGACTTGGTGCAAAGAATAATTTTTCTTTAACAGCGAAGCTGTTTCAGCTTGCCGTAATATGTCCGACCCTATATCGAAAAACAAATGGGTATGTGCCACAGAAAGTGGCTAAATCCCACTACTCACCACTAGTCCACTAATAGAGAAGGCAATAGTTAGCCCACCACTACGGAACCTCAAAGGTAACGGCGGCTGCGAAAAAATATCATCATCATAAACGCATATGTGCCACATATATTGCCTAAATCCCACTAATCATCACTGGTCGACTGAAAAGTAAGAAGGCAAGAATTAGCCCAACACTAGTGAATGGGAAAGGCAAGGGCGGCTACGAGAAAACCCCGAAGTGATGGAAGGCCAATGACGACGAGCCCGTAGATCAATGAAAGGTGGGAACGCTAGGTTTCAGCGCGAGTTTCTGTGACTGGAGTTTGGACGTGCGTGTCGTGTCTGCGACTGTGTGTGCTTTAGTGCGTACCTGTCTGTGCTGAGAATCAACGTAGAAACAACCAGCGCCACCGGGCTAAAGCCTAGCAACGACTTAGAAGCAACCGAGAAACAACCTGTAACACCTACTTAAGGCCTACAGAATCAACATTGAAGAGAATAGATTAGTCTTCAGACTCGTCCAGTTTCGCTGTTTCAGGGCTTGCGCGGCTCAGCGCAACCTTCAGCAATTTTAACGCGATAGCGTTAGAAAGCTCATTTCGCAGAAATTCCGCCATCGGTGTCGGCGGGGCGTCGTTGGTCGTGAGCGAAAAATCATCGCATTGTGCGTGGCCGAAAAAAGTGAGAAAGATACGAATAAAATAAGTAATGAAAATTTCCCGGCTGGAGAGAGGATGGAACCCAGGCCATCTGCGTGGCAAGCAGGTGTCTTATCACAGAGCCACGAGATTTGTTGAAACTGCTCTGCAAAAAAAAAACACTATATGATTGTCATGTAGTGGAAGGAGCCCCTTTAACGCATCATATATTGCGCGGCAGTAGCGTAGAATCGCGCGAGGCGTCAAAACGTGAATTGAGCAACGAGTGGGTGTTTGAAAGGCCCACCCATTACGAAGCGCTCCGACATATGTAATCATCATCATCAGCAGAACCATCAACGAAGTGAACAACTGGGGTGCTATCGCGGAACGATTCTATTCCTTTTCCTATTCTTGTCGCCGCCATTAGCCGTCTGTGATTGGTCAAAGCGTCTGTCCATCAAGCAGCCGTAAAAAAGCGTGACGTCAAAATGACCTTTACACACTCATTGCGCAGAGAGAAAAAGGAATAGTTTTCGGAATCGCTAGAGTGTGGGTTGTTTGGAAAGGCATCGAAAATGGCGGCTCCGCTGATGGCGTTGCCGGTGGCTCTCATGCGACGCCGGCGACCACAACAGGAGCCGGCGTCTCGCGTTCCCGCCCACTGCTGACGTAAGCTTCGACGTCTCGCGGAAAAGAATTGGAATAGAAAAAGGAATCGTGCCGCGATAGCACCCCTGCGTAGGTTCGCGTGTTGCCCTATAGACGCGTAGTGGGCCCTTCGCTGATTCGAAAAAGCAATAATTACTGCATAGCGGGCACTTAACAACTTTAATTCATATATGCATGCGATGATACTTTGAAACGGTCCATGTTACGCGCACAGTCGTACGTTTCCTTACGGCACGTTTTAAGCATGCGCGGAGAGCCGAAGGAGACTAGCAGTTCAGAAGGCGGTGCGCACGAGGTCCGATCGCGCTATCGCGATCTGCATTGGAAGGCGAAGCTCAGGCGTCCTCCAATTTTTTTTATCGGCAAGAGCGAAGCGGGCATGCCGGCATTTAGCGCAACCGCGGCTGCTGCTCTCTGATATAAAATGGGCAGGGCGCCGTGGTCCTGCTAAATGTCGACATCACCATCGGCTTTCAGGCTATTAGCCACGTGCTCGTGTGTTTCCTCTCATACTGCTTACGATATCACCAGTCTTTTAACACCGGTAAAAGCCTTCTTGAAGGACGCTAGAATTCGGTTTCAATTCGAACTGCGGGAGTGTCAGTAGTATCAAAATACATTGTCTTTAAAAGTTTGTAAAGAAAAAAAAAGCACCGTAGTATTTCTAAATGCACAAGATACAAAACAGTACAGCGTGATTCCCCCCATATTAAGATGTAAGTGTTCTTGTAGGCCATATTTACTGCGATTACAAGAGAAACGTAATTTTGTTGCATCATGACGTCTACTTCATAATAACAGTTAAACAATAACACCGTTTTAGACGTACTAAACAAAACACTGAACGAGTAACGCCATGTCATGCCTGCTCTAAAAAATGTTACGAGACAAGCAAAAGGAAAAATTGTAGCTCGAAACTACACAAGGACAGACAAAGAACACGGGATAGCGCCAGTTCTGTGTTCCATGTCTGTCTTTGTGTTGTTTACTGCTACAATTTTTTTGTTCAGAAGTCATAAACCAACTAGCAGAAGAAAATATTTAGCTAAAATACCTAGTCATGCATGACACATAAATAATGTTTAGCATTAAAATACCAGTCTATAATTTCCAAAAAGTGCAAAAAAATAAATTTTGGCTTTGAAAAATAAGATTGATGTGTTTGTTACAGTACCAGGGCCGACAAGCTCTTCAGTATCGGGCAGTACAACGAGCCGGGGCACGCTTCATCCGAGCCTAGGTGTGCTTGGTGGGCAACAACCTGGTAATTTTGGTGGATGCTAGTGATCGTTTACTTTCAATTAGTATTTTGGATGGAAATTTTAGTGAACATATTTGTCAAGGCGAATCTAAAAGAAAAAAAGGTGTCTTTTTTTCTATTCTCATGGAACTGAAGCCTTACACAACGGTAGGCTTCTCAAACATTAGACACGACTTGCTAATTATGACATCACATATATAATTGCGTGTAGAAATACCTTACAGAAATACAAGCAATCGCTGCATTTATAAAATTACGGTCGCCATCACATACGATAAGCACACTGGCCAGTGAAAGGATGCCCCGTTGAAGAAACTGTAACACATTGTCCTACGTATCTAACCACATCTCAATCAATGCCCGGAAGTCACTGCAACACACCATTTATGCATCAGGATTCACATGAGGCTCCCACACATAGACTACATAAATTCCTTTTTCATTGTTAACTATGACTGGACTGCAGATATTATAAGTCAGAAGGCAGCGTTGTTTTCTAGAGCACAAATAAGTGTGGCGGCACTCCGCTTAGGGCTGGTCCATCAGGCGCTGTCGGGCATCGGAGCCAAGTGGCGCAGGCCTACAATGATGTAAGGGAGGTACTTCGAGTCTTCCTCTAGAGCGCTGGAGTGCGCTGCTCTTCCTTTGCTGTAGCAGAGCAAGAGCAGCGCTTCCTTACGATGCACGGCTGCAACGGATGGACCATCGTTCCACGAAGCGCTGCCACGATTCGTCGTGTTCCGAGTGCACGAGAACGCACATCCGATACTTACTGAAATAGTAGGCGATGTTATAAATGTGGTGCTTCACAGCGCAAGGAACGAGGACGACAAAGAAAGATGCACACAGCGGTGACACAGTCAACTAGCCCGACGGTCAACCTTAGTAATTTTATAAAAGGTGATTTTTTTTAGACTGACCCATTTCATATGGTTGTAGTTTTGTTACGAAGTATCTGATTTTAATGCGGTTTGCAGCAAAACATTCGGTAAATACAAGAATTTAATGGCTTGCCCCAGTTTTGTATATGTAAAGAAACGAATAAATGAGAAATGACGAGAACCACGAAATGCTATACAAGGAGGGATGACTTGCGCGTATACAGATAACATATTAAAAAGTTTTATTGCCATGCGGCGTGCGAGACGCGACTTGTAAAGCTTTGTAAAGATTATAAAGGTTTATAATCAATTATCCTGCAGATGATCTTAAAATGGCCACCCAAAACGTCAGACTGTTCTGTCTTCAATAATATGCAGTACCTCATTGGATGGAATATCATGGAATGTCACGGTTTTAGTTATTCCTTTTTTTCAGGCATCCCACATCAAAGGACGGGCGGGGAATTAAATTTTTGTCCTCCCTTAATCTTTTGCCTGAAGTTGCATTAAAATCAGATCATTTGTAAAAAATTACAGTCTCATGAAATAGGTCAGTTCTCACGGAATCACCCTGTATAACCAAATGTGTTGCGTTCACTGGCTAAGGTGATTAACGAAGAACACGCAGAAAAAGGAAATGAAATCTAGTATAAAAAAAGAAGGCCCATGAAAACGTGCAAATCGCATGTTGAAAGACTTCCACATTGTAGTCACTGGTCTGTTTTTCATTTATTTTAGTCCGGGCGAGGATGGGGGTAGATGGAGTGGGTTGCTTCCATTGATATTGCACAGTGCTATTATCGAAATAAGGCAGATGTTCAGGAAAAGATTTAAGCTTTCAGAGATTTCAAGAATTTTCCATCTCTACACAGTGTTATAGATTTCTCTTAACGTAAAGGCGACTGCCAAAAAGGTTATATCACCACAAGAGGAAACTGGATGCACAAACAAGTAAAAAACATATCACTGCTTAAGCCAAGAAAAAAAAAACTATTAGTTTCACAGATTTTGGTCCCGTGGATTTTTAACACGTATAAACTGAAGAAGTCTTTTTTTTTTAATTCTAACTTGATTACAAAGCACATTTGTAAACTGCCATTAGAGCGTTTCCTGGGAGGCTTGGTGCTTATATAAATTCCAGCGTGTGGTTTCCATTGCCTAGGAGCAGTAGGTTAAGGGCTACGTGTACTTAACATTACGGGAATAGAATTAGCAACAATAAGATAGGTTTTCCATGCGCACTCCAAATTCTAATATTTTCGTCTTTCATTGGAAGATTTCATATTTTGTCGTAAGGAGAAACTGGTCTTAAACACCCTATTATGAATTGCACTACCTTTCCTGACCATATAGCTTTGTCCTTGAAATGAAACTCGTTCTCAACAGGCCCATCCATAAATACAGAGACAACTCGCGCAAGCCTCTCCGAGACCTCCAGCGGACCAGCCAACTTAGATTTAGGTCTAACTCATTTCGGAGTTTCTACGCATACTGGTGAGCAATACATTTTTTATAGTGCGCTGACAACACCCTTGAATACGTATAGCATTTATTATCACAGTAAAGTCTACATGAATTAAAGATGATCCAGTACAACAAGCACGTTAGCTTTTGCTATGAATAGAATTATCTTATGTTCGTTTTGATAACATGCATTGAGTATTGTAACAAGAATATTAAAGTAAAATTGATCGTATAACTGAAAGCAGAAACTGTTTTTGATACAGACGTGACTACACTTCCTTGTGGCGTGTTTTTACGCTTCACAATCCCAGTAGATACTAAATTCGACGCATTTATTTCCAAACGGAAGACACTTTAGCCATTTCTATCTTTACATCTACCTAGCCGCCTACGTCTGTGTGCTCTCCTGGTCACCTTCTTCCATTTGCGCATACAGCAATTGGTATCGGAAGGTATTAATGTACGATGAACGTGACTGACATCACATACCTGGCCCTTACGTCAAGAAAGCCTTTCTCACGTAGCCAACTATATGGCGGGAGGCTAGCGCTGCCTGTCCCGTCGTGGGACTAGCCAGGTGCGTGACAGTCCTGCCTTGCTGGTCCTAACAATATTGTTACACTCAATCGCATACCCGTATGGTACATACCCGCATATCATGACCCATGCTTCGCGCGTAAAAACCACACGTGATTCACAATCTATTGCAACGCAAAGCAGTGTAAATGGACACTGTAAACTCATAAGGCACTCTCCGTGGAATAAACTAGACAAATACGTACCGTTTGGTATTCTGGTGATTTTAATGTAGCACAAAAACGCTTTCATGTGTGTTGTGGAAAATCCTTGAACCTTCAAGGTTTCAAGGATTTTCCGTGTGTAAACAGTGTGACAGAATCTTATCGACGTAACAATGCCTGTCAACTCATTTGTTACCACAAGAGGACGTTGCATGCACAAAAAAATAAAAAAAAAGATAATCTTAGCGCTGAAGCTGAGAAGAACGAAAAGTTGATTTCATAAGGCTTGTAAAGTTTGTTTCCATGGCTTCTTAACACGTAGACACTGAAGGGTCTTTTATAGAATTCGAGATTTTTTTTCAACGTACATTTATAAGCGTACCAATGGAGCGTTTTCTGGGAGACGTGATGTTGGTATCAGCTGCAGAAAATGAATCCTAATACTTAGGCGCGAATATACTTCACATTACGTAAAATGAATATACATCCGTAAAATAAACTTAATGTCAGAATTGCTTATCTTTATCGAAAATATTTCGCTTTCGCTAATAATTTGAGCATCTGTTATTATGAGCTTAACTACGCCTTCTAATCTTGTGGCTTTGGCTCTGAAAAGATAAACCTTTTCTCAACAGGCGCAGCTCCTAATCAAGGGACAGCTGGCGTAAGCCTTACCGAGATCTCCGGCGGACCAACCAATTTAGATTTAGGTCTGACTCGTCCGGAAGTTCCTTCGCACACCGGTGAGCAATAAATTGTACATTGTGTTGACAGAAGGAGTTTAAATATGTCGAACTTTTGGTTTCATAATGACATGTTGAAGAGTACATACTGCAGCAAGAACGTTTCTATTAGTAGCATTTCGTGATTTTCTTTCTGAATTCGTCCATTGGATGTAAGTAGAATATAAGAACAAAAAATATTCTGGCTATACGCCGAAGTATTTCTCTGATAAAGACGTAACTACACCGTTTTTAAATGTGTATAAATCTTGATTGCAACAAACTTAAATGAAAAAAGTTGATAATTACCACTGTGATCATGCAGTATCCATGACATCAGTGCGGCAATTACGCACGGCTGTTTTAGTGAGTGTACTACCAGGAGTTATTGTGACCTTCGCTTACGATAAAGCCATCTAAAAGAGCATATTTGTCAAACGGGTCAGCACGAAGTGATTTTTAAAACAATTTTTTTTTTGCTTCATAATGTAACCAAATGTTTCTTTAGTATAATTTTGTGTGCGGAAATGAAGTGCTCTCAATTTAAGCATTCTAGGCATACTCGTGACGTGCCAGAGATAATAAGTGTGATATTTTGTGCTGAGAAATAATACGTAATCAGAGGTTAACGCTCGATTCAACGTGGAGGAAGCTTGAACTTCGTCTTCAAGAGTGTACACGACAGCGTAATCGAGCCTCGTATGGATCGCCTTTAATCATGCCGGAAATAAAGGCCGGAACGTTTGTGCGCATAGCACTGGCCGTTTCAAACTATCTTGGAATACTTACTGGATGTACAGTAGAGACGTTCCACCTACGCCCTAATTTTAAATTTTTTTTAAATGGCAAAAAACCCACTACGCGTCCCTTAGCTTCCACGCGAACCAGCGCAGCTGCACACCTTGTAGTGGTGTACAGCTTTAAATCGCGCATTTGTTTCGCAATTCACATGATTGACGCCTGGTGAAATTTTCCGATTCTGCCGTGCAATATCACACGACTTAAGAGAACTCCACTAACTGCATGACATCCTACTATTGCTTTTTTATAAAGCTATTTCAAGCACTGGCGTGGCTCTGCATTAGAACAGCCGCTTGCCATGCAGAAGGACTGGGTTCTATGCTCACTCGGAGCGAATATTTTCATTATTTATTTATTTATTTATTTATTTATTTATTTATTTATTTATTTATTTATTTGCATGTATATAATATTTTCCCTCACGAACGATGCCGACACAGACATCGACACAGAAATTTCTGAGAAACAAGCTTCTTAACGCTTTCGAGTTATTACCTTATGGTCCTAACCATGTATGATAAACTTATTGGTTTAAAAACGGATATCCTAGAAGGCACAAGAGCACAGTGGCTTGAGCTCATTGCTTTAAGTCATATCACTGGAGGGCGTCGAAATTTTCGGCGCCCTCCAATATGGCGTCTCTCATAATCATGTCGTGTTTTTCGGACGTCAAACCCCAATAATTCATATTATTAAATTACTTCCATAGGATAATAAATAAATCAGGAAAATGAGCGCAGGCCATTGCATGCCAATTAGGATGTGTTTTTGCGCAATACTGATACAGGTAATAGTATGTAATGGTACAGGTTTTGACATATTTTGTCTGATAAAACACAAAACACTTTAGGGAGCCACACTTATCAGCACTATGTATATAGTAGCGCATTTATATAGTTCGGATTTTCTCAAGTTAGAAGCCTGTTTCTGCGCGATATTTGTAAACAACACGCCGTATGCTGCATATCTCTTGCAGCACAACTGACGACCTCTTCCTCAACAAGCAGTACACATTCCTCAATCAGTAGACACACTCAAGCCATACATCATGTTTCAACTGGCACAGGAGAACTTGCGCAAAAGACAGCAGGTATGTGCTGTGCTTTAAGCATTATTATGACCACTTTCTTTTGAATCTGATTACCTTCCTTCGGTTTAGTATTACCATCTGCGTGTGCACGTACTAATTGGCTAAATTAAGGGCTACGGCTGAATCGGAGGCATATTTCTTTTTGTAAGAAAATACTTGTCTCCTTTACCGCTGAGCCCCACACAATAAAATCCGGGCATTAAAATTGGGCATCTCGATATCCCTGCTTAGAAATAATGTAAGAATACTGCACCAACAAAATGGCGCAAGTTTTGCTGAAACAAGTAGTTCATGTTTTTCAGAATGTAATCAGGAGTTGATAAAAAGACATCTGATCAGAAAGGCATTTGAGACAAAAGCACGTCACTGTAGATGTTTGTGAAATACGCCGTGTGGCCTATTCTTTCCATCTACATTAAGGACTGTGTCGGTGGATTTCCGCATACGCAAAATATTGTTGCTTCGCAAAGACAAGAGAGGACGGTTGTACTACGATGACAGGAAAGTGTTTGGCTTAACCCTATCTTTTAAGATCAAGGTTTACTTGGCCCTGCAAATTCTCAAGCTAAACATCTAGACGAAAGCGAGAGAGATTTTCAGCTCTTTACCGAATTCTAGCTTTAGGCGCAATGCCTCTCAAAAGGTGGAAATTGTCAGGTGTGAGGACGTGTCACCGCCTAATAAAAGGCTGTCCTGAAGGAGCAGTTAAACTTTCAGTGAGAAATGAAACATTTGAGTCAGGACTTGAAAGCCTTGATTAATCGCGCACTGAAATTTTAGGTAGCTTTTTTCACGATCTTTAAGTAGTTTTTGACATCAATATAAATGAATAATTTTGTGAAATAATAATTTTTTGGTTACGATCAGATATCTGAGAATACGAGTATCAGTGCTGTCACGCTACTCATGTCAACTAAAGAGTCGGCAGCTGAAGCACTTCCTCACCACCTGTAACGCGTGTGTTTAGCTCATAGGAACACATAATTCTGCCACAACGCTAGGTGTCAACTTCTTTTTTGTGATGACACGCTATCGGTCACGAGGAAAGGCTGGCATGTTTACGCTAATACGGGGAATGCTATTATTTTACCACAAGGCTTCACAGGCTCCTCAAAGACAAAGTCCGGCATTACAAAGGGCCTCTTGACAGTGCCTCCTGTTTTGACTGGTAAAGGTCTGCCTCCTGTGCCACCGGTACAAGGTGAGAAGGGGTATTTGTATGAACTATTTATTTCCGTTGAGTTCTTATCGTCCCCAGTCTTGTCAAGTGTATATGTTGATCCAGTTGATTCAAGATATGGCCCGGTTGCAGTGGTTTCTTCCCCGATGACGTCAAATGGGTCATACTTTTACGATATCTGTTTGCTATGGGACGGTACCAAACACCAAACGTACGTGAATGTGTTTCACTCAAAACACCGTTTTAACCAGGCGAAAAATTCTGGCGAAAATAAAGCCTGCATAAATGCCTGAAAATGCAGTGTTCAAGTGTACCACGATTAACGCTCCTGTTACGGAAAAAAAGCACACCATGGCCGGAGAAGACCTGGAACATTCAAAAAATTGGTTCTCACGAAAATGCATCTAGGCACCTGTAATATTCCGCCCCACAAAGAGAAATAAGTGTGCCCACGTATAATAAACATATACAAGGGTAATAATGGTAAACTTTTTTGTTAGGGCTAATGATTATCTGCCGCAGAGAGATAATTTTGATATGATGGATGATTTCCTTTCTATTTCTATTCTATTTTATTCAAAAGCTTATATAGGCGACGTAGACTGCATTCATGAAATAAGAGCAGAGCACAAAAAGTAACAAAAAGGGCATGGTTGTAGCAACACTTTTTATATTGATGTTTGAGATTTCGTACCTAGTTGTATGTTCCTATTCCGTTCGGTAAGCTTTAAGGAATTTAGTCTGCCGCATCTTGAACTGTTTCTTTTTTTTTGCCATTAAGGGAACTTCTGAAATGGTTGGAAAAACCCCTAATCCTGCTTTCAGTGCAACCGTCGACAACAAAAACATCAGGGATTAGTCCACAAGCGTCCAGCAGTGCGACATTTTTGACAAAGCAGCAGCAGACCGTCTCTGGTGGCGCCCAAGCAACTTTACAAGAAACAGTTGGTGAGCGATGACTGCACCACATTTTTTTATTGGTCTGTTTTGTATGCGCGTTTCAACTTGATGGCGTTAATTAAGACGTTTCGTAGAAATTCCTGGGTCGGTGTCCTCTCAAACACACACACACACACACACACACACACACACACACACACACACACACATATATATATATATATATATATATATATATATATATATATATATATATATATATATATATATATACAGGGTGTTTTTTTAAGCAATACAGATTTTTCCTTAAAAAACTATAATAGTTAGGCACTTGTCGCCTTCGCACCCAATTTGTAGGCCCAGGCGGAAAGATTTTACCACTAATTAGATCGCTCAGAAATTGCTAATTAACAAAACTAATTTAATTAATTTTTTAATTATCAATTTTAGGGCAATTGTTTATATGGGGGAAGTTGTTCTACGTCACAGTTTATGGCGAGCCCAATTTTTAAAAATTGAAAATATCACGTGTAGTTTGAGAGATCCATCGTCGAATTTCCAGACCACGGTGCGGTAGATACCGAAACTGACGCACCGGGCGGGCCACGTGCTGCGTCAAGCCGGAATTCGATGATGGATCTCTCAAACTACACGCGATATTTTCGATTTTTAAAAATTGGGCTCGCCATAAGCTGTGACGTAGAACAACTTCGCCATATAAACAATTGCCCTAAAATTGATAATTAAAAAGTCAATTAAATTATTTTTTGTTAATTAGCAATTTCTGGGTGATCTAATTAGTGGTAAAATTTTTTCCGCTTCGGCCTAGAAATGAGCTGCGAAGACGACAAGTGCCTAACTATTATACTTTTTAAAGGAAAATCTGTATTGCTTAAAAAAAACACCCTGTATATTTGTGTGTGTGTGTACGACGTGTGTTCAAAAAGAAACCGTATTTTTCTTATAACACTTTCACTGCTTGTTGTACAACATTTTAAGCATTGCCCCCCCTCAGACTACTCCCCTCTACTGGCAATCCGCTGTTCCCATCGTTTCTTCCATTTTTTGAAAGCCTCCTAGAGCGCACTTTCAGGAATTGCCCGCAGGTCACTTGTGGTATTGTCCTGGATCTGCTGTATAGTTTGGCAACAGCGTCCTGTCTGCATTGTTTTACATTCGGGATAGAGAAAATAGAAAGAAGTTTCATGACATTAAACGACGCTACTAACCACTTCGTCAGCAGCTTCTCGGAGAGTCTAAAGAAGATTTCCTCTAATCACAACACGAACTCTAGATGTGGTCATCATCTCTTTATCTGGAAGGTCGTCCAGGCTTGGGATCGTCACCGACCGACATTCTGCCGTGTTCAAAACTCTTGAACTACTCATAACACTACGTGCGACTCCTTAGTCCTACCCGTATGCTTGGCTACGCAAATGAAATGTCTCTGTGTAAGTTTTACCAAGTTTTAGCAGAAATTCACACACACGTTCTCTCTCCTGCTCTCTCATTGCCACTTTGGCACTAATCCAAAGAACACGGATAATGCGAAGAACAGCTTATCCATGTGCTCACATTAGCGGTTGTAGCTCGCGAACTAACGGTTAGAGGGAAACGCGGCCAATGACAGTTTGTTGTTTAAACTTGCCGCTACCCGCAGTTAGTAGCTGCAGCCCGCTCCCTCTGGTGGTTGGCGTGCTATTGGAAAAGTTCAGGTTCTTTTTGAACACAATTCGTACATATACGCCCACTCACCCGCAAATACGCACGAGCACACAAATACAGACGCACACACAGACAGGCTTCCATTATTACCAAGACTCGCGTTAAAAATTGTAATATTGTGCGCCAGAAGAGCAAAACCACTTCACGCTTCACACCATGGGGACTGTGTAAGGAGAAGCTTGCTTAAAGGCCAACGCAATACAAAGCGCTGAGGCATGATTGTATATCATAATCAACCACAGCATCAACCAAGTATGTAGCTGCGTACGTTTCCGTATTTTCATGCAGACGCGCAGTGGGTAGTTCGGTACTTCACAAAATCATGAATAGGACATTTCGGGCTCTTCGCAACTTTGCACACCGTAGGTAATACACACCGTAGGTTACGTGCACTAACGTTCCATTCCTCGCGGAGAAGTTGTTGTGTCCCCGGGAAGGGAAGCGCGGCAAGAAAATAAGAAAGTGGTCTGAAGGAGGCCTCCTTACGCTGCCGCGTTCTACACTCGGAGGCAAAGCTCTTGTGTTCTCTAAACTTTTGTTGTTTTTGTGCATACGACTAGCCAATTTTGGTGTGCTTATATGTAGTACATACGGCCAAGAGGAAGTCAGTGCTAACGCAAGCAGTGTGGTTGCAGTTAACCTGCTGCGCTCTTACTTTTAGGGCAATTACATCACCGCATAAACGCATGTTTGTTAATGTTTTATGTCTTGTGACTGCGAGGTAAAAATTGAGGGCAGTAAACCAATAACGTAATAAGTACAAACTAGAAACTACTCAAGTTGATATCTCTACCACGTTCCGAATGTTATATGATGGTCACTCTAGATCTTGCACTGCTACAACCTACTGTGTGCAAAGCTGGTAAAATAATCGCTAGTAATGAAAGAAATAGGCAAGACACAAAATGTTGTAACTTCTTTTACACAGTGTTCAATGACTCTACCTTCAACGATAGGCTCCTACCGAGCCTTGAAAACAGTGGCGGACTACTTCCTAGCACACGCAGTAAAAACAGAGTAGAGATGTAACCGAAGATATGGCGCTCGTGGAGCTGAACGTAAAGGCAAGCGCTTGGAAATAGCCTTATTTGCATTTTACCCATCGGCATGGTGAAAAAAAAATCACAGCATAACCACGGAGTGAATGATGATGAGTGGGCGAAGCTCCGGAGGCTCATCGGTAAACAGTGAATCTTCCGTGAAATTCGCCCAGTACATCATCAAAGACGTGACAAACACTGTGTGTATATATACAAGAAATTTATATTTTATTCGTGAGCCGTGATTTCCCGTTTTGTTTTCGTTTCTTCGTTGGTCGTGGATACCGTTTACATAAGCCGTGGCTTCCGTTCCCCTTCATTATAACGGCTTTATGGTCGGTGAAATGGAGGGAGAGCGGTTCCTGGATGGGTCGTAGTGGAAAGTTTGCAAAGACGAGATCGATGCAGGTTCCTCGGATGGTGGTTGGTTGCATCTGGTCAAACGATATGTATGTGAGACCATATCGCGATGCCATTGTTTTATGAGCCAACTGTTTTCAGTGATGTCAACGTCAAAGTCACCCGCCAGTAGGGTAACGGGACACGCTTATTCTTCATCGTCATCGTTATGACGCGTAGTGGGTACATTCCACGTGCTGTGCCATGATGGTAGCGTCATCGTCATCGCACAGGGGTGGCTACGACAACAATGTACGGAGGATGGAACGACCCACGGCGTAAGGAGCTTCGCCCCTAAAAATGCCAGGCCTCCGCGGAAAGCGCAGCGCAGCCACAGCGAAAGCTGGTAGAACTCGTTGCAAACTCCCATGAGGTTACTAATACAAGTACGCTTGCAAAGTGCCCACTACACCATAAAGCATTTTTTTTATCAAGTTGGGAAGCATCCACTTCGCCATTATTCGTCATTCTGCGGAGAAGCGAGGTACCCGCTATGCATTTGCAAGGCATTATGTGCACTTGGTTGATGCGGTGGCTGACGACGATGAAGAATTTCGGCTGAGCTCTTTGTAATGGGTTGGAAGCATTCAACGTCCCACTCGTTACGCAATTCGTATTGTTTTATGCCTCGTTACAGAAGTCGCATTGTGCGACGCCTGGTTGTTGTTTTACACTTCTACCACGCTATATTACATATATTAACTCGGTTCTTTCCCGACATAACACCTGCATAGGGTATTTTAACGCGATAGCGTTAAAGAGCTCGTTTCGCAGAAATTCCGGCGTCGGCGTCGGTGTCGGCGTCGGCGTCGTTGGTTGTGAGCGAAAAATCATCATCTTGTCCGTGACCGAAAAAACGAGAAAGATGCAAATAAAATAAATAATAAAAATTTTCGGGTCCGAGTGAGGATCGAACCCGGGTCGTCTGCGTGGCAAGCAGGTGTTCTACCACACAGCCATGCCATTGCTTTGATATACTGTGAAAATAACTTCCTCTGCTTGGAAATGCAGTGAAAATAACTTCCATGCTTCGCAAACGCAAGCGTCCTTTATATAGGCGTCGCAATATAACATGTAATATCCCAGGAATATTGCGTGGTACAAGCGTAAATTGCCATCGGGCGTCAGAATATGTGACTATCATAACGATTCCATAGTTTAAAGCCAGCCACCCATTACAAACGGCACACACCTTACTGCGCGTACTCCCTTAACACCACGTAGTGGGTGCATAGCAAGTTCGAAAACATTTCCCACATTTGCCGCGCATAATTTCTCCTGGTTTAAACCCTACTACCCATTACATAGTATGCACTAAGTGATTGAAGTACGCAGTAGGGACGGGATATCGCTATCACGTTCAACTCTTAAAGGCGAAGCTTAGGGGTCCCCCCAATTTTTTTGCAAAAGAGTTTCGAGCACCGGCGTGGCTCTGTGGTAGAATATTGGGCTGCCACGGAGAGGACCCAGGTTTCAACCCCGTTCCATCCTGGTTATTTTTTCTTATGTCGAGCGATAGCTGTTACGGACACCGGTGGCGGCGGCGGCGGCGACAATGGCGGCGCCAAAAACGACTCTTGTTGTGATCTCACAGCAGCTTTCGCTGTAAAATGTTTTAATATCGGCTGGTAGACTGAAGTCGGATATTAATGTCCTGAATTTACTTACTTTGGATGTCAGTTGCAAGTGACGCAGAAGAGTGGTGCATATTTTTATATTCCCCATACCGAATGAAGGTCGTGTAGAATTCTTCATCATTCGCTCACGTGGATTCACAAAAACCGAATGTCAGCCGCTTCTTGTTGACGTACAAATACATTAACTCATAAGTATTGACACTTCGCGAAGTCGGATTTGGTTATCCATCTTTAAAATGGGCAGCGCAAAAACTAGGACACGAGTTTACAAGTACAAGTGCACGCGTCATATGGTATGTTCTACTTCTTCGAGTGTCTTCGTTTTTGCGCTGCCCGTTTCAAAGACGCGTGACATTAACTTATGTGGTTAACCACATACACATAAGTCAGCGGGACCTATAAGATGACTCGTAATGCAGCTGGAGTTGTTCTAAGAATGCACTTGTTACACCAGTATAAATACAAAATGACTATGATGCAACAAAATATATTGTTGCTTGATTCTGCATAATTTTTTTTGTCAATTTATGTCATACCATTGATACTATCGTTTTAGTGCTTTCTCATGTCCAGCAATCTGGGACATAGACTAGTGCGGCAAAGCCGACCCCAAGGGGAAGCGCTGGGCGTAACTCTATGGGGAGCGTTCTTCAAAAAATGATTACTGAGCAATGCCTGATTTTTCTCTAATTGCACTTCAGGCACTTAATGCTGACAACCTCCTTATGTGGTACAACGCGATTAGTTTTAATCGGCCGGCTGGATTTTTTTCCCGAGACACTTTTGTGCATCCATTGAAAATGTATGGGGTGATTTTTGAAAAGCTAATTGTAGCGCAACGATAACGTATTCGCTAATTGCACTCTAGTGGCATGTACGGTAGGACAACCTATCTTTGTGTTTGCAATTTCGTGGGATTACGCTGGGTGGATTTTTTTCCTGAAGAGCTTTTCCAAATCGATAGTGCAGGAAAGCAGCATTACAGGGGTAAAAGAATCACTTGTCGGTAAATCGATGAGAAAGTGGACGTTGATCATGGTAAAAACTCAGCAAAAGTCTGCAGATGTGACGTACATTATGTGGGTGAAGCATCAGGAATTTCATAACCGTAATAAATATTTATCACTAATCTAACCATTTAATTTAAACTTATGGGGGAAGCTCTCAGTGTAGAAGCACATATGTAGTACAGTACATATAGTGTTTCAATGTGAACAGTTACGATAAGGTGGTAGACAACAATTTCATATCATTGGTTTGTACTGTTTATTGTTCTCATTAATTAGGAGTTCGGGTTAATTACAATCAATGACTTATATGCTATCTATGTGTTGAGTGATGTCATACGAAAAGTGTCCGAGATGGCATAGAGATTTGAAGGTATGAAATTCCGAAGTTGCTGTGGCATGACATGACTGCATGAAGAATATAAATGACAGGTCATAACATGAAACTCATGACACTTATGTCATGAACGGTATGATCTACATGCCACATTATTAGCGCTCTCGCGGCCGTTTCTTAGTTTAAGGTATACCAACAATATTAAGGCGAAAGCCTTTAATGTCTCATGCTCACGTCCGTCCGGTGTCCGTCCGGCGTCCGGCGTCCGTCCGTCCGTCCGTCCGTCTGTCCGTCCGTCCGTCCGTCCGGATGTCCGTCCGTCCGTCCATCCGGATGTCCGTCTGTCCGTCCGTCCGTCCGGATGTCCGTCTGTCCGTCCGGTGTCCGTCCGTCCGGATGTCCGTCTGTCCGTCCGTCCGTCCGTCCGTCCGTCTGTCCGTCCGTCGGTCTTTCCGTCCGTCTTTCCGTCAGTGGAATGGCCACACGCTTTCGCCGAACACACTGTGGAATGTACAGTGTCCTTCAATTTTTAGGCTTGTCAAGAGTGTATGACGAACATAAATAGCAGGTATTAACAATTATGACATGTATGCCATTTATGACATGATTTACATGCCACACTCATGGTGCGCGTGCGGCCGTTTCATTCACTGGATATATACTGAAAGTGGTGTTATGCAATGTTACTGCGTGACAAATATAGATGACAAGTATTAACATAAAAATCATAACATGTATGTCATGTATGACATGACTTACGTTCCACGCTCATGGCACGCTCGCAGCCGTTTCGTTTCCTGGATATATACCAAATTTGATATGGCGTGACATGACTGTATGACGAACACAAATAACAGATCCTTACATGCAAATTATGGCACGGATCTCATGTACGCCATGACTTACACGCCACGCTCATGGCGTGCTCGCAGCCGTTTCGTTTCCTGGATATATACCAAATTTGATATGGCGTGACATGACTGTATGACGAACACAAATAACAGATCCTTACATGCAAATTATGGCACGGATCTCATGTACGCCATGACTTACATGCCACGCTCATGGCGTGCTCGCAGCCGTTTCGTTTCCTGGATATATACCAAATTTGATATGGCGTGACATGACTGTATGACGAACACAAATAACAGATCCTTACATGCAAATTATGGCACGGATCTCATGTACGCCATGACTTACATGCCACGCTCATGGCGTGCTCGCAGCCGTTTCGTTTCCTGGATATATACCAAATTTGATATGGCGTGACATGACTGTATGACGAACACAAATAACAGATCCTTACATGCAAATTATGGCACGGATCTCATGTACGCCATGACTTACACGCCACGCTCATGGCGTGCTCGCAGCCGTTTCGTTTCCTGGATATATACCAAATTTGATATGGCGTGACATGACTGTATGACGAACACAAATAACAGATCCTTACATGCAAATTATGGCACGGATCTCATGTACGCCATGACTTACACGCCACGCTCATGGCGTGCTCGCAGCCGTTTCGTTTCCTGGATATATACCAAATTTGATATGGCGTGACATGACTGTATGACGAACACAAATAACAGATCCTTACATGCAAATTATGGCACGGATCTCATGTACGCCATGACTTACATGCCACGCTCATGGCGTGCTCGCAGCCGTTTCGTTTCCTGGATATATACCAAATTTGATATGTCGTGACATGACTGTATGACGAACACAAATAACAGATCCTTACATGCAAATTATGGCACGGATCTCATGTACGCCATGACTTACACGCCACGCTCATGGCGTGCTCGCAGCCGTTTCGTTTCCTGGATATATACCAAATTTGATATGGCGTGACATGACTGTATGACGAACACAAATAACAGATCCTTACATGCAAATTATGGCACGGATCTCATGTACGCCATGATTTACATGCCACGCTCATGGCGTGCTCGCAGCCGTTTCGTTTCCTGGATATATACCAAATTTGATATGGCGTGACATGACTGTATGACGAACACAAATAACAGATCCTTACATGCAAATTATGGCACGGATCTCATGTACGCCATGACTTACACGCCACGCTCATGGCGTGCTCGCAGCCGTTTCGTTTCCTGGATATATACCAAATTTGATATGGCGTGACATGACTGTATGACGAACACAAATAACAGATCCTTACATGCAAATTATGGCACGGATCTCATGTACGCCATGACTTACATGCCACGCTCATGGCGTGCTCGCAGCCGTTTCGTTTCCTGGATATATACCAAATTTGATATGGCGTGACATGACTGTATGACGAACACAAATAACAGATCCTTACATGCAAATTATGGCACGGATCTCATGTACGCCATGATTTACATGCCACGCTCATGGCGTGCTCGCAGCCGTTTCGTTTCCTGGATATATACCAAATTTGATATGGCGTGACATGACTGTATGACGAACACAAATAACAGATCCTTACATGCAAATTATGGCACGGATCTCATGTACGCCATGACTTACACGCCACGCTCATGGCGTGCTCGCAGCCGTTTCGTTTCCTGGATATATACCAAATTTGATATGGCGTGACATGACTGTATGACGAACACAAATAACAGATCCTTACATGCAAATTATGGCACGGATCTCATGTACGCCATGACTTACATGCCACGCTCATGGCGTGCTCGCAGCCGTTTCGTTTCCTGGATATATACCAAATTTGATATGGCGTGACATGACTGTATGACGAACACAAATAACAGATCCTTACATGCAAATTATGGCACGGATCTCATGTGCGGCATGACTTACATGCCACGCTCATGGCGTGCTCGCAGCCGTTTCGTTTCCTGGCTATATACCAAATGTGATATGACGTGACATGACTGTATGACGAACATAAAAAAATTACAGCATATCCACGGAGTGAATGATGATGAGTGGGGCGAAGTGTGCGTCCGTCCGTCCGTCCGTCCGTCCGTCCGTCCGTCCGTCTGTCTGTCTGTCTGTCTGTCTGTCTGTCTGTCTGTCTGTCTGTCTGTCTGTCTGTCTGTCTGTCTGTCATAGAACTAGGCGGTCACGTACCAAGAGACAGGGATGTACAGACCCGCGGCTCTAGGAGCTTCGCCCCCCCCCCAAAAAAAAACACTACGCTTTTTACACGTGTTGGTGCTGCAACGTTTTGCCTTTGGTGGTAATTATTCGAAAAGTACGCGAAAAAAAATGACACCATCCCCCGCCAAAGGGGAGCATGAGGCGATGCGAAGCACACCGCGTTTGCATCGGTTCGACTAGCTGTTTCCGTTAATGTTGCGTATTGAGTGTTATAGTTTGTGTTGTGTTTATGCTGTTATGTTGTTGTTAACGTAGACCCGAACGCAGACCCGAACGTGGTAGCGCGTGCCAGCGCGTTCTGACTAGGATACAACGCGTTGGTTCAGCATGCGTCTGCAGAATCTCGTTCCCCGACGTCATCACATGATTGCTGAGAGTGTGTAAGGGGGAGAGGCCACACCGCCTTTCCCAGCCCCTTACCCAGCTAGCGCGTGAGCTCACAGCATAAGACGCTCACAGAGACTATGTACATTATATACACACAAGAGTTGTTCTTTTGCAAAGTACAAGGGCGTCCCCTGATAAGCTCGGGACACGGAGGCTCGGGCACTCGATTCCCTTTAGAGATGACGCAAGGCTACTGAACTTAATTTCGCTAAACCACCGTTATCGCTCAACATAATTCGTTAGTTTCTGCGCTATTTATTATTCAAGACATTGAGCAACATTCATATATCCGTGCACTGACAGAACATTTTATCCTCCGCGTATAACCTGTAAGGAAATTTTCGAAGCGCGCATAAACCAATTAAAGAATTTAAGAGGAGAACGCGTTAGCGCAATCGAGCTTCGTTCACTTCACCTTCACAGTCGCTAGCCTCGCTTAATTTCTCGGCGGACACATCCACCCTGCCGCAAGGAAAGGTACGTCTGTGCTCTTAACATATATATTGTTTCAAACTGTCCTACAGTGCCTTTTGTAAGTACAGCATGCAAAATGCTCGCTAGGACATAATTCTTTTTTCTTCGATCCGGAAGGCTACAAGCGCAAATGCGTAGCTGCACTCTTTGTTGATGGTGTTGCTGATAATAAGAAAGAGAGAGAGAGAAAACTTTATTTAAAAAGTCAGTCACTAACGTCAGGCATGGCCCGTCGCCTCCAGCCGTCTGCCGGTTTGATTACTTATTCCTGTGCACTTGGGAATCGGTCGGTTGTCACAGCAGCCACTCACTGTGCAATTCAAATGTACGACGCTGGTGCGATTCTACACTTCTGCCACGCAATATTACATGTGTGAAGGGGGATCCTCGGACTACAAGACATTATTATAGTGCTTTTTTATCGAAACAGTGTAGAACACCTGTTTTCCGTGCGAAGTCTTGGATTAGATTTCCTCTCGAGCCGAATATTCATATTGTCTATTTATTTGCATCTATCTCAAATTCTGGCCCCCGGAAGACGTTTATTTTCGCTAACAATACTTAGCCAACAATGAAATCACGCGCTGTTCGAAAACATGCGCTTGGTGTAATATCAATAGTAACATACCTCGTTTACGTTAGTGACGCCCTTTATAAGACAACTACTCACTGTTTGTCGTTTATATAATAATAATAATAATAATAATAATAATAATAATAATAATAATAATAATAATAATAATAATAATAATAATAATAATAACAATAATAATAATAATAATAATAATAATAATAATAATAATAATAATAATAGAGTGAAGAACAACGAACGTTATAGTGGGTCATCATCTCCTCCGACATCGCAGGTCTGTCTGTATACCGCTCATTGCTCGATGGCGCTTCTCGTTCGCCCGCAAGATCCGTTGATTTGAGTCGTTGGTCAAGCTACCGGCCGATCCCTACGGCAGAGTTCAATAAACTTTTTTGTATATATATCTGACAAAATATGGGAAGGTAGGCTACGTTGGAGCAGGCTATCCCAACATCATGACAATAATGTACAAGATAAACACAAAAATACGAAAAATTAAGAATAAAAGAAGAAAAAAATATAGTCACGTGGTACATATATATAGGGCTTATAACGAATGAATGAGCACAGTATATATGGGCGTAGTCCAGTTCATATATCGTGATCACATCGCGGATAGAGTCCGAACAAATAGTGGCAAGGTATAATAAGAACTAAAGACAGTTAATTAAATTTGTGTCCATTAAAAAATCACGGAGGGCGCTCACTGCGCGCCTTTGATTATCGGGATGTGGCCATGGTCCAAGTACTTTTCCAATCGTAAATGGTCGTCTGTCGAGGCGGTTCAATCGATCACTCAGTTGAACGCGTTGTTCGTCAATTCGCGGACATTCAATAATGATATGCTCCTCTGACGCATCGACATGATCACAGTGGTCGCAGTGCGGGGACGTTATTGTTTTTATGCGGCATAAGAAGTGAGGTGTGTATGCAACACCTAATCGTAGACGGTGCAGTAGTGTGTCAAATGGTCTATCAATCTTTTGATTAGGTGTAAATCGGAGAGACGGATCTATTTGATATAAGAGTGAAGACTTTGTATTTTCATCAAATCAAGCGTTTTTGCACAATTTGTGGCGCAGTTCGGAAAGAACCTTCTTGCTTTCTGAGAAATAAACGGGCACTGGTGTCAAGTGAACTTTTTTGTGTGCTGCAGTGGCTAATTTGTCAGCATTTTCGTTTCCCATCACTCCTACGTGACTTGGAAGCCACTGAAAACATATCTCATGGCCGTCCAGATAACCGATGGTAATTGCTTTTAAGATTTTATATATTATGCTATCATCTATATGAAAATAAAAATCCTTAATCATTTGTAGCGCTCCTTTGGAGTCAGAATATATTACCCAGTTTAGCCTTTGCTGGCTTTCAGCAATGAATTTTGAAGCTTGTAATATTGCAACAAGCTCCGCTGCTGTAGACGATGTCTTTCGAGAAAGTCGGAAATCTCTTTCTATTTTATATACGGGTATATGAAAAGCCGCAGACGAGCTTTCATCCATTGTAGATCCATCCGTGAAAACAAATGTGAAACAATAAACTCTTCAACAACAACAACAGTAACACAATACTCATATGAGAATAATATATTTGTTGTTATTATTATTATTATTATTATTATTATTATTATTATTATTATTATTATTATTATTATTATTATTATTGTTATGTGAGGCACAAATTATCTTTGAAAAAATTGAGTAGTTGTCTTATCAGAGGCGTCCCTAATGTGAACGAGGCATGCTATAGTATACTGATATTACACCAACCCCGCGTTTTTGGAGCAGCGCGTGATTTCATTGGTGGCTAAGTATTCCACAAAAAAGTTATCTGTAGCGAAAAATCCGGTGCCGACGCTGGTGTCGGCGTCTTCGTTGTGAGTGAAAAAAAAGCATTGCCCGTGGGCGAAAGGTCGAGGTAGCTGCAAATAAATGAACAATATTAATAGCTCGCGCGTAAATTGAACCCAGTACTTCTGCACGGAAAACAGGTGTTCTACAACACAGCCACGCCGGTGCTTGAAACTGTTCGAAAAAAAAAAAAGAAACTATGATAATGTCATGTAGTGTGAGAAGGCCCCTTAACGTGTGTTGTGTTGCGTCCCAGAAGCGTAGAATGGCACTAGCGTCAAACATTTAATTGCACCAATGAGTGGTTGATTTAAAAACTCGCCAATAAGCGCGTCAAGCAAGTAATAAATAGGTCCTACCGAGGGACCTTTTAAGAAACATCACCATGTAAAAATATTACCACGCTGTTCTTGAGCAATACGTGCAAAGAAACAATTACACTATAGTAGCAGCAAGGAAACCAGACGAGAGCTATCTTCAAACTCGCTTGTACGCGTTCTTCGTTCTAAATAAAACTGGCCGAAATAATCGGGTCTCTAACCAAGACCTGATGCCGTTGTGCAGACCGCATAGCCAGTGAAACAAAGAGGTGTGCTTTGCGGTTATGTACGTACATCCAAATATCATCGGGGGGTTTTACGTCCCAAAACCACGATATGATTATGAAGGACGCCATCGTGGAGGGCTCCGGAAATTTCGAACATGTGGTGTTCTTTAACGTGCTCTGACATCGCACAGTATACGCGCTTCCTCCATTTCGCCTCCATCGAAATGTGACCTCTGCGGACGGGGTCGAACACGCGGCTTTCGGGTCAGAACCCGAGCACTGTAACCGCTACATCACCACAGCGGACGGTCGCATATGTGAATATAATTGGTTTCATTACGCTTTCACGAACAGTCAGCAAAGAGGGGAAGACGAGCTGTATATCACGTCATGTACAATGAAATACATTTCGGACGTCTTTTATTATGTGCTCTAGAAACGTTAAGAGCGTTGTTTAAATTGAGGCGTCTTTCTTAAAATGCTTAAATTTGGAAAATAATTCAGCAATTTCGTCCCTGTAATGAATTTAGGCCTTTATTTCTGCTACGTTTTGAGCTCTTAAAAAAGATTATCACTGGCAGCGAATACGGCACGGCACGTTGCCTTCACTCTATAGCGCGAAAAAAATTCACTTGTTAAGTGACGCCAACAAATATTAGCTACGTGAAGCCTGTCTCTACATATTCTCAAAGCGTCATCGCCATCTCATAGGCTGATATTATTTTCTCGAAATTAGCTTTCACAGATTACAAAAACGGCCGCGACAAAAGGACGTCCTAATTTTCTTCAAGAAACCAGTGGGGCCGACAACTATACAACCGCACGAAATATATTGAAAAGGACGAGAGGAAGGGCAGCACGCCCTTTCGAAATACGAGTTCGTCAAGCGCAGCCAAGTGACTTGTGCGCGCGGATTCACTAAAAAAAAAAATACTTGATTCACGATCGAGCAACCAACCGACCGCTCGTCGTACACGACTTGCGCTTATCAGTCAGCGATCACGGTTCGCTCTCGGTGGCGATAGTCGACATCGAGCTGCTTCGTTGTTGTTTTTTTTTTCTTTTATGTATGGCCGCTTTGTCTGCCGCGCGCCATGCGTTATCGCGCCAGTTTTGAAAGTTGAAGGTCTGTACGCCACGTGGTGTGAAAAACGGTGAACTAAAAGTGATGTCCCGAAATGCTGGGTATGGTTTGCAAGCTTTCTTCACTTGAAATTAAATGTACTGAGAGAAGCAACAGCTGCAGGAAGTTGAATTCACAGCAGAAAAGTTCGAAGTTATCTACTTGAATGAACAGGGAGGATGCGGTCTTCGCTTTTTATTGAGGAATACATGGGGCATGTTCAGTGCTAATGTAATATCATCCAAATGCACATCAGCAGTTTTTATGAATATTTTTTTCTAAATTGGCAAAATATTCGAGATACCCGTAAGATATTTGAGAAAACACTCATCCCCGCTGTAAAATTATTTCAATTAACGTTTCTCTTCAGCGTTCGCCGTGTAAGTCATTGCCGAGCAGAAACATTAGTTGTAACTCTAGCACACCGCATATTCTTGCCGCTAAACAAGTTGTGTGTAAATGTCTTTCTTTCACTTAGGCACAAGTAAAGCAGAATCTGAAAGCAACTTGAAGGGCGGCGTTCAAGCAGCAAGTCTCCCAAGCAAAGTCACCGCACCAGTGCCTCAGAAACCAAGCTTGCCTCGAGCACCTTCTTTAAACCAAAATGTTATAATCAAACGACCATCGAAACAAACAATAGGTGAGTATAATTATATGCACGTTCTCCTTACTTTCATTTATGGAGCTCCATTAGGGTATCAATGTCATGAACTGGTTTGGAACTCGCACACTTCACTGCACTTAACGTTATTACCTTACAAAACCCGGTTAGAAGGTACACATAATGGGTACGCAACTCTTACAGAAGTACACGTGTGTCCTAATGTTAATGTGACGACTAGGAACGTCCAGCACAAATGCATGCTTTCACATGATGGTGTCATACAACTACTTGGAGAATAGTAAAATTCGGCGGCAGGTGGAGTAATAAGACTAAGTACATGTCTAATAGAAATGTACTTATATGCAACGGTAGCAATACTGACGTGAAAGGCGCGAAGACGACAACGGACAGAGGGAGAGTACACACAGACAGAGCGCCACTTCCAACAATGTTTATTTCGAGAAGAACACAGTATATAGCAATACATCTCTGCATGCCTGCATATGTGTGCGCGTCCACGCGTGACGGAACAATGCACCCTTCCTTTAGATGGATTGAGGAATTATATGGCAGTAACTAAAAGAAAAAAGCACATTGATTTTTTTAGCGATGTTGTCTACCAGTGAGGAAACAATCGAGTGGTTCCCGAAATGCTGCCAGTTGCGTACCTGGCATTCGTTTCATGTTGCATTCCCTGTTTTCTATTGCTCCCAAGCTGGTGCCAGTTGTCTCGCTTTTGTGTGTAGAGTAGATTAAGACTAACGACTACAGGATACGATTTTGTGGGTTTTTATTGTGGTGAGCGTTTTACGAATTTTAGTTCAAAATTGGTGCACACATCGAAAACCTTTAAGAAAGAATCGTGCTCTGAGAACTGATTTAAAGCAAAAGTTGCGTAATTTGCAAGCTCTATTTGAAATATAGACGTCAACGATACTACTGTGTATTCTTGGGCAGCCCACAACAAGACAGTTCACGAGAAAAAACACAGGACAAGCGCTGGATAAGCGTGTGTTGTCTTGTTGTGCGCGGCCTAAGAATGGATATGTGCCAACTCGTCCAAATTTTGAATGTTTGGTAGTACTCTCAATGTAACTTTCATGTACAGTGTAAGAAAAGACTGTCATTTTTTACGCAGAGTCGCAGATTTTGTCGGGAAGCCAAGTCATTAAGAAGGGACCACTGAACGATCAAACATTAATAAAAAAGATTCATAAAAAAGGAAATGGTGAGTTATATTTTACCGCTACTGTCAGGCAGTCATTGACTTGCCCCTTCCTCAAAGCAGTTTCATGTCCTTTTTTTTTGGGGGGGGGGGGGGGTTGGACTATTTAGCTACGTCTAATAACAATAGGTTAGGTGATGCGCTGTAAGTGCATGTAACTATCAATGTGCGCAAATCGATCAGAACTCCAGCGCCGGCTGTCACAATAGGTGCTGGGGGGAATCCGGTTTATTCAGTGACATAAATTTTGCGCCATGCTGCTCCAGACACTTCTTGACATTCACAACAGTGTTTCGCAAAGCACGTGCCTGATTATTTCGAAGAAGGTGCGGATTTGGCCAACGAGCGCGGTCAGTATCTCATGTGCGAAGACAGCGTGGTGTTTCGTCTCTTATTGCGCTAAACGCAACCCGCTACAACTCCACCCACGTGCCCAAAGCAATCACCCTTGTTCGGTATGCCGGATTTAAGCCGCTAAATGGATTGCCAATTGCAACTGGTGATGGTAGACACCTATAATTTGTCTTTCATGTGCAAGCGTAAATGCCCCCTTCAACCACCGTCGAGGATTGTGTACGCACTGTTAGTGCCACCTTGAAGCAAGTCGGGGAAGAAGAAAGCGGTAGCATCGCGAAGAAGGCGCTTGTATGTCAGTGACATCATCGTAACACCACTATGACGTCGCTTAAGAATATTTCACGGGATGCTTTCATCACGCTGAATCATCGCACGGCCAAAAGTGTACCGATCTGTGATACAGTGTTGTAGCAGATAAAGTGGGGAAAGCTTTCGGGGGATGAGGCAAATATCAATGCATTGACTGAGAAGGAAAGGATGGCCTGCAGTTAATCATAAGTTCACCAACAGATTCAATGAGAGTGTCATTCTCTGATCCTTATGAGTACCATTAGGGCCGCTTTATTTTTATATAGTTTGTTTTCACGGGCTGCATCCGCTCTGTTTGCGCATCTATGAAAGTAAACATGCATGGGTGATGTACGGAAAATAAACTAGTTGAACAATGTGGCGTTCTATCAGGTCTTCTACTCTTATATCCTTGCTTCTCAGTTAAGCCCCAAATATTTCACTAACCTATGCGCCTAGTGGCCCAATGTACTACTCTGATAATATCATATTCGTCTTTTTAATACTCTGCATATCCTTTTTGCATAATCCTACAGTATAGGTATGAAAGTAAAACGTTCCGCATTAAGCGAAATTAATAAATGATCATTCAAGAAAAAAAAAAGAAATGTCAAAGGAAAATCTTATTAATCGAGAGTTAAAATATCCGCCTTCACATCAGTGTTCGCTTTTCACAAAAATATTCTTTCGATTATGGGCTACTTTCAGTGACGTAACCAGAATATTTTTTTTTCGGTGGGGTAGAGAGAAAGTTCTATTATACTTCATGTATGTATGTGCATGCCTGCGTGTATGTGTGCATGTATATATACACATGTTAAATTGAAAAATTTTGGTCAGGCAGTGCTGAACCCCTCCCCCCTACTTCTCTGCCCCCCTCCCGCCCTGGCTAGGCTAGTGGTCACTTATTTAATCACTGATATCGGTGACCGTTCATTTATTGAAGTGTGAACAACAGAGTTAACTTTTTGTATATGTAAGATTATAAGTGTGCCTCATCCATCTAATTTTTGCTTAACTTGTCCTTGCAGAAAAGATCGATGTACCTGTCCTCGAGAGCGAAATTCCTGTAACCTCCGGGCCACTGAACGTAAGGCGATTTACCCTACTCCATTGCTATAATGCTCTCTAAGCTAAAAAAAAAAAAATCGGCATGCCTTGTCGGGATCGATTTCATGGGAAGGAATTGGCGAGTAATTGTTTATGCTGCGTTATCTACTTTGAGCCATGCGTTGTGAAGTGGATCGACTGTTCTTGTAAGCGCAGTAGCTGTGTGCACATCGTGGGCTTACCAGGAACATCGACTATACGGGCGTTTAAAGGATAGCTGATGGCCAGACGTAACGTGAGCAGTCACATTAGAGCACAGACGTCAGTATTACAAAAACTAAGTACACTTTAAGCTGCGATGATGTGAATATCATACATAACTTTCATTAGCGTAGTCCTCCGGGGTGAGCAACGCTTGAATATAGTTGTTGTATCGCACGAATACAAATGTAATGTATATTAGACTGCTATAAAAGCAGAGGCAAAACTGGAACCATAATTGACTTTAACATGACGTGACGCCAGTATCAAGGAGTACATATGTAGTGTTATGAAGTGAGATAGCCAGCACTTGAACCAAAATTCACTTGAGCTAGAACTTGAACCTCCAGCCTCTGTACTCCTTCGATCTGTGAAATTGCATAGCGCGTCGGAAGCAAACATCCTAACTTACGCAGTTTTTCCTTTTTCTTGTCTAACGTTAGTTCAGCTGGGCAGACGTCCGCCGAATGATCTTTGTTGCCGATAGTATGCAACTCAATGGAACGAGTTTCACTGTCAACATAGATAAGAACCCTGTGTATGTTCTGTAGATTGTCGTTTTGTGGTTGGGGCTTGTTCCCTTTGGTAAACAGTCATCAGTATAGCCTATTCTCTGCTTTTCACTTCAAGGCTCAAGAAGTCTACAAGAGTAGACAATTCAACTAGTTTGCAGGTTGTGCTGCTTGTATTTGCCGCAGACAAGGTGCGTTGATTATAACGGAGCAGCTTTCTTGCGGAAGATTCTGTATTGTTGTTGTTTTCAGGAGCACTCCATATTCTTTTTCGTCGACGCCAAGGTTATGAAGGGATCTCACGTGCGTTTCTACCTCTTCATATAACCTTCGAAGCCCTTCCAAATATTCGGATGAGTGGACTTTATGTAGGTTTCGTAACCGGCGCATGTGGTTATTAACAATCAGTAACTGATGGCCGAATCTTTCTTTGAGGAGACCTACAGTTGTGCTAGAACTTTGGTTGGTTGCGCACAGGTCACTGATTACACCTTCCCCTTTTCCGACAGGTAGCTCCAGAGATATTTGAATTTGCCTACGTCGGCGAGATATCGGTTCTGGTGAATGGTTGACTGAAATTGATCCCAAAATTCAGGCCATATGTAGGGGTCGTCATGAAACTTTGTTACATCGAGCATAGTCAGCTTATTCTGTGCGCGTGTTTGATGAGACGATTGATGCGTGCGTAGCTACTGCGTGAGGCGTGGGACTTGGCGAGAACGATAGAATCTGGTATTGCTCGACGCATTGAATGTCATCATCAGGGTTATCATCTGTAATATGCTCTTCTACTTGGTTGTCAACGTCCGTAAGCATTGTTTTATTTATCTTCGATATGTTAACATGTTAGCTGACCACTTGGTGTTGGTTCCGTCTGCATAAGAGTCCTCAGGTCGTTGATGATCCTGGAGACCGCAGCTCAAACATCAGCACATTTCCGTCGTAGCATTTCCATGTCTTCATGTGGGGAATAGAAGGGCTCGTAATGACGTGGATCGTTCATTTCTCTCCCAGCATCGTCGCGTTGTTCGCGTCGATCGGCCGCCCTCTTCAGGGAGCTCGCTTCATCGTTAGTGGTCTTCAAATGCTCCTATCCTGGTTGCGGTACCATGACGTTGAAGAAGCGGAGCTGAAGTAGAGAACACCTTGTTTATTTGGTGCTGGGCTGAAAACAAAAGAAAATTAAATGCGGGCACGCTATCGGGTCCACGCCCGCTTGTCACTTCTTCGTCTTCGCAGCTCTCTTGAAATAATACATAACAGTAAAGAACTGCAAAGAAGTTCGGTATTTTACTATTCAAGGTCTGTATTTTTGCATGCAAAAATTACAGATGTGAAATAATATACCAAACGCACTTATCGCACATGTGTCTTTTGCCAACTTTAGTTGTCTGATTTCCACTGCCAACAACTGTGCTCGTGTATTTCTTGACATCACAGATTTCATACCATAAAATCCACGTTAAGTCAATTGTTAAGTAAGCAGTAATACGTAACGGCTTGTGCGTAAAAAGCAATGTATGCGCAGTACTAGCACTGCCATTTACCGTGCTGCAGTGGGCGACAATGTCAAATACTTTCCAATGCGTTTGTTTTATCCGTAAGACACCTCGTGATTCTTGATGTCGCTTGTTTCACCAGTATATTGAGAAAAGCAGTCATACGATCAATTCCTAATCATTGCTTACACTTTTGTTCCTTTTGCAGGAACCACCTCTGGCTACCTTTACAAAGAAAATGTATCCTGCGATTCCAGGCTTGCCTAAATTATCGGGTTTACTTAAAGTTAAAACAGCAAAGAACTAACGTACTTGACGATGTCCGGAATCTAATCGAAAAACCCCGGCACCATCTGTTCTAATAAATCAGGTGTAACCATTAAAAAAATAAAGACCTCTACAATATCACACGTTGTAGTACTGTCTTGTTTTAGGAACAATCGTCTATCCATGAATCTCTACTGTCGTGATAGCCAGGACGACAAATACATAAGGACGGCTTTCACGCTTTAGGGAAAGTCGCACAATAAAAAAGAAAAAATAAAGGTTCGGGAATTTGTATATTTAGCGTTTTTAGACAATACACTAGGATTACAAATAAGCTATGATAGATAGTACAATTATGTTCGTCGACCTTGATTAATCCAAGCAGCAGACCCTGCTATTGAGAGAAGTTTAAACACATTTGCGGCTTTTTATAAAAAAAATCTGGTTGCACTTTGTACGCTATACCGAGTTTACCAATTACCAAACTTTAGACATAGGATTTGCAAGGTGTGGTTGGGTTAAACAAAATTTGACCGGTACATTACTTTTGAGATATTAATTATTCGAAGAGAGGCCAGAAAACCACGGACGATTTTCTATGTTTGTGCTTCAATAAGAAAGTCTGCGTTTTGCCTAAAAAAGTGCCAATCATCAGCGTACTTTAGAAGGAAGTATATGGCACACATTTCCATATCTATGCCACGCTCAGATAACATACTAAGAGAATATTCATTGCATGTTGTGCGGCTGCACTGAGTCCATTTGAATACATATCGTAAAGCAAGTTATTATAAACTCAATCAGTGAGCAGAGTTATGTACATGATTTTGTGCTTTTTTGTGTGCAACAAATACCATCTCTTTAACTAACGAAACTCTCCTGCTACAATTGGGCTAATATCGTCGTCGAAAGAAGAATGGCGTATTCAGAAGCTGAAAACAGACTTATTATATCGGTATTGGTTTAAGTAACAGAATATTCTGGTAATGAGCAGGGTTCTGTTATTACTAGTTTAGGTCGAATTGCCAACAGAAGCGATACGATACATGATTCTGCCACATTTCTGTTTTTTTTTACTTTGACGTGCGTTGCTCACCTCCCTGTTTTCTGGAAGCAGGAACCAGTGGACCGAATGGAACACAGGGAACTCTACCACATAGGCTGCAAAGACTATAGCAGTTTGAATTAAACATTCGGTTCTTTGCCATACATATGGAGGGGACGGGAGTCTCTAGCAGGTGTTTTGTCTGCTGCACTGTATTAGCGCGTTGTGCGTTGAACGTGGTCGTTTAGGAACACCGCCCATTCTTTGAAGCTCTTATGCAGTAGGGCTCTTCGCCTTCGCGTACGTATCGTAATTTATGCCGCTCCGCGATTCGAGTGAGCGTGTTCTTTTCTTGTTTGCGGACGTCTGTACCCTGGCGGCATTGACGCAGTGTTCGCTGCCCGCTTGTTGACGGGTGTTCTCGCACATTGCCTGCATAATGTTCTTCCATTATGCGAAGTCACGCTGCGTGTCTCTGCACACGTTGTTTCCTCTGCAGGTGGGGAACTGCTGTGGGTCGTTTAGTAGCGTGAGTCTTCGCTGAGCAGCCAGAGTTCGCTTGTAGGTAGCCCCAATGTATGTTGTCTTGAAATTGAAATTTTTCTTGGTGAGCAGTTGTGAGCATCGTACTAGCGATCTCGTTTTCCGGAACAGCAGATGGAAGTCGTCAGGCCGGGCCCGAGAATTGGCGTAGACGTTCCGGACGTAGAAGGACTGATCCTTGATGTTTCGTGAAAGAATCTCCACGAGAGTGTGCGGAGTTCTGAATGCTTATAGGTCGTGTGGCTTGCTGTGAGGTTCTTGAAGATGAGCGCGCTTGTTGTTGAGGATGCATGATTGTGCAGACCGGCGAGTTCTCAGAAAGCGATGTAGTCGGGGAGAGATATTGCCGCTGTTTCTTGTGTGTGATGATGTCTGGCGCCGTTTGGTTATTTTGCAGATATTGTATTGCCTGTACCAATAGATACAGGAGGTCAGTTAACTCTCTGTACCAGACTTGTAGGAGGCTCGGCGTTTCCCACTACTTGGGCTGCCTTTCCTTGTCGTCTGAAGACACCTTGCAACCAGCGAGGCAGACTTCCAAAACAAAACTGTTTATTATAAAGGCAGAGAAACTCAAAGTCAGATGGGGTCAAAATACAAGATTGCCCAGCGGCGGCCGATTCCCGGCTCGCGCTCCTCTTCCCTCACATACACACTCGTTTTTAAAGAGTCGCGATATTGGGCGGAACTATTGTTCGAAACCCTCACTCTATTTCGGCCCATGAGTGTATCCGATCTTAAGATAGAAAAAGAGGCGGAGCACTTTATGCCTACATCGTGGCCGCCCCCTTTGGAACCCGCCTTCTATGATACATCTTTGAACTAACACCACGCGACAAATACAGCAGTGATCCAGGGCTCTCTTCCTTACAACCTGCCTCTGTTTCCTTGCAGCCGGCCTGGCGCGACGACATCACTCGTTAACCCATCAACTTGTTAGGATGTCGCCAAACCCGACAACTTGCCCTTCGCCCCACGCGATGTCAAAGCGAGACCTCTCCTCACTGTTGTCCTTTTAAGTCGTAGATCCGCGCCGCCGAAGGGTTCCCTTTGTCGGCGTCCTCAGTTAACGATGACGCCTGCACCGGCGCGGCAACATTGCACGCAAAACCGCAAATCACCTCCGAGGGTCTCTCACAATGCAAAAGCACTTTGACTTCCGTGCCGCGCTATCTGTGGCCCATGTTTCTGTCATCTCCCCCGACGTTACAAACGACGCGCGCTTTCGGGGAGGCTCTTTGTTCACTCGCGGGCCCCTCACGATGCACACACATGGCGGAACGGCAGTGCGTCTCTCAAAGCAATGGTTCTTTTGCCGCAACGCAGCGAAACTGTCGTAGAAAGTGAACACTGGTGCGGAATCGGCTATGACGAACCCACTCAACAAAGCCAGCACATGTTCTACGCACTGCCGGCTGACTCACTTGCGCGAAGGTTCGGCTTGACGAACTTAACTAGGTCTTTCTTTGGCAGAAGCGCCTGCAGTTTCACTGTCATATTTAGCAGTCGCTTTTGGCTCATGCATCTGTGGAAGCGTTACTTGAGGGCTTGGTAGGCCTGCTGTGCGGGGCTGACAAGCGAGACTGGCTAGGTATTCCTGCCGTCGCGTTGCCCATATTCTGAGTACCGTAAGCAGGCGCCTGTGGCTGTTATACGTGCTTATACACCAGCTACGGTGCCGCTTACGGTGGTTACGATGGTTGTGAGTCATGTTTCTGTTTATTAGGCATGATTGTACGGCTGAGATAGCCTGCCTTACACTGGCACGGTGGGCTTTTGAAACCACGGCGCGGACAGTCGAACGCAAAGATTCGGCCTAAGGTGCTTTGGCCGTCTGAATGAAGGTCACCATCATGCGCTGGTCGCCATCGCAACGTTTCCGCTCAAGTCGGAGCAGAAAAAGACTGACGAACACGCTGCGAATGACCCTCAACCGTCAACTACGCTTCAAAGATGGCGCCGCAATTGCACAGATCATATTACGTCAATGGTGGCCTAACATACATTATGATAGTTGCGCTTGTCCAGCACCATCTATGGCTGCAGCGTTGACTCATGGTTCATAGCTGTAAATTGATGTTATTCTGGTGCGAATCCAGACAAGACATCCCGACACCCACTCTTCTGGACGGCATGTACGTAACGCAAGGCCCACAGCAGTGTGTTTTCTTCTCCGGGTGACATCAAATATATAAACACCCCGCATGATAAACACCAGGATTCCTTATTCCGAAGATGAGGTTAAGACAAGAGCAGCAAAGTCGGGCGGGCCGACTTATCCTGTGGTCGTGTTCTTGGTACAGAAATACGCCAAATGAAAGATTGTGCAGGTCCGTCTAATAAAGAGCATAATGAGCTCCATGGACATTACACAAACATACACATAGTAAAAACATTACATTACCCTTGGCACCTATAAGTGATATTATAAGCTTTTCCGTCAAAAGAGCTAGGGCTATAGCTCACCAGTTATGACGGTAGATTGAGTGTGAGGGAAACTGCCAGCCACTAGGTAACGCTTATTAGACCACTCGCTGCAGTGGCAAGACCTACTGTGACGAACATCTTTCTGGTGGGCACAGTGCCCTGCTGTAATGATCAACCACCGAATATTTCCTATGCCAACTCTGATGGATGGATGGACGGTGGAACTTTATTTAGAGTCCTCAGAGGCAACACAATAAAGTCCTC
Source organism: Rhipicephalus appendiculatus (assembly GCA_030522465.1). Taxonomy (NCBI): domain Eukaryota; kingdom Metazoa; phylum Arthropoda; class Arachnida; order Ixodida; family Ixodidae; genus Rhipicephalus; species Rhipicephalus appendiculatus. The sequence continues at coordinate 47,814 of JALIZH010017949.1, forward strand.
TTGGCATGCAGTAAGTGGACTTAACCCCCAACCCCACCATTGCCCGAACACTTCACTTGCTTTTCAGATACCTACTCGAATTCACGGAGAAACTGTCACTCTGCTTTGCCGTATATGGCTTAGAGTGGCTTTCTTAAAGGCATTCTCCTTGCGCATCGGAGCGGCTCCCACCCCTTTTATATAGCGATATTCCCTCCAGTGTCGTCCTGCATCTGACACACTGGCCGCAAAGTTTCATCGCTGTCGTATTAAGAAAGGGAGCATAGACAACGACCCGTTTGTAGCATGAAGCCACAAGAAAATCCGTACGGATTTCTCAGAAAGAAAAGCTTCATAGTTGCCGAAAAATTCGTCCTGGTCCGGGACCCCGGACCAGGACGCAAAGTTTAATCGCTGAAGCCACAGCGATTAAACTTTGCGTTTCTAACATGAAGCTACAAGAAAATCCGTACGGATTTCCTTGTGGCTACATGCTACAAACGGGCGGTTGTCTACTTTCCCTTTCTTAACCCTTCCGCCACCTTGCGGGATTCCGCATAACTCATTTGCATTACCGCTGTTGTATTAGTTCGCATGATCTAACAAATATTCAGCTGTGACATAGTAGGAGCCCGTATGCACAACCAACATTTTCTTTATCCTACGTTTTCCTTAAGTTTCTGTACTCTCTACGTGCGTTATTATGGCAAGAAAATGGTAATAGGGTTTTACCCTGTTACCATTGATAACTAGAAAATTTGTTTGTTTATACTGGCCAACTTTGTATATCAAAATCACCAAAGGCACAAGCCCCATAAGGAAAACACGGGATAAGGAGAAGGCTGGCTTGTCCATTCACACCTTTAACCATTTGTGTATTTGTTCACATAGTGACGCGACATCACCTTCTTCAAAGTATTCATATCTTAGTGGCAGTCCGTAGCAACATATGGAGCGTTTATAATAAAACTTATGCATCTACAACCATTGCATGCGCACCGAGAGCTTATTGCTTTAAGGCGTTAGGTTGCTGCTGTTACTTTTTACAACATAATTGAACACGCATTGTGCGCAGTCGCTTTTAGATGCGAAGCAGCTCTTTGACTAGCCTGTGTAACGCTGTCCCTCCGTGCGTCCGTACGAACGCGCCGCAATGCGCTCCCCTCGCCGCAGGTGTTGGAGCGGTGCCAAGTAGGTCACGGCGTTGACGTCACGCGACCCTCGCAGTGCGCGCTGACGTCACTCTCTCCCTCGCCTGCCGCGCGCTCGCCGCAGCGCCCGCAGCTGCCGCCTCGTCCGTTCGCCCGCAACACCTGCCGCTACCGCCGCTCGCTACACCGCCAACTCGTCGGTTCACGCGCAAAAAATTAACACCATCTTCCCAAAGGGAACCCTGATGGGATGCGAAGCAGCCGCGTTGCGCACGGGTGGCGTCACGGGTTCAACGGCGCTAACGCAGTTGCTGCGGTGAGCACTGGAAGATTCGTTTGAAGTGATGGCTGGCGTAGATCTTGTCGTTTCTTCAGAGTGGACACGGGCGCTGGACCGGAGCTGGCGCGTTAGCGCCGTTCAACCCGTGACGCCACCCGTGCGCAACGCTGCTGCTTCGCATCCCATCAGAGTTCCCTTTGGGAAGATGGTGTTAATTTTTTATGGGCGAAGCTCCTCTTAGTCTAACCTTGTCACGCGTCAGGCGTAACCGGCAGTATCTCCCGAACAGTATAATAGATGGCGCTGTCTCATATAAGTACATACAAACTGCAGTTGAGTGATGATATTCTAGATGGCGCTGTACCGCTACTCTCCGATTGGCTGCTATGCGGGCTGTGCCTGGGTGCGCGGGGAACGAGTGCCTCTCTCAGTCTTTTTCGATCGTCGCCGTACGTGTCGAATCGTTGGTGGGGCATGGACGAAGCGGAGCGGCGTGCGCGGAGGGCCGCGGCGGCCCTCCGTGCCACCGCGCACATGGCCATCAGATACTCGCTCAGGTGCATCTCCCTAGACCACCTTGCACCTACTACCGTGCGGGGGTCGTGCAGAGACATCGTGTTTGCTAACATTCCCCTTAAACCGCTACTCGAACCCCTAGCTGTGCACTTCTCCGACCACAAGTGCGTGTATATAAAGGTAACTTGAAATCGCAATAAAAGTTTTCTTCATCGTACCTCACGTGTTTGCATGATGATTTTATCGGGCGAACTTCTCGGAGGATTAACGGTATCAACCATAACCTCCGGAGCTTCGCCCAGCTCACCATCATTCACCTCGTGGATATGCTGTGATTTTTTTTTCACAACATGGTGCTCGCTATCAGTGCTGGTATCCCAAAGCCCAAGAATGTAAATGTATCAACTAGATTTGTGGTCCATAAGAATTACTGTTAAATATAATATAGAATTTTGTGAAAGCAAGCCTCTTTAGGTTGTTTTTGTTTCCACGCTGAGTTGAAGATCTTGCTTGCATCATAAGTTCCGCGAATGCTTTTTCCAATAATGTCTCAAAATATGTGTAATATTTCAGCATGTGGAACATCGGTAGTGGCACACCTTTGGGACTTTGTGCTAACTCCGACAGAAATACTGGCATTTGTCCTGGCTTTTGTACAAAAAAACCGACGCCAATGACCTTTAGATCAAACTCTAAAAAACTTCTATTTCCAAAATACGAAATTCTTCCAGTGTTCTTTTTGTGCAATTACAGCCTGATGCTGTGCTATAAAGCGTTTGTTAAGCATGGTACCAATATCGTAATTAATCTTGCTAAGCTAAACGTAAACCCAAGTGTTCGTCTCGCAAAGCACAAAGAAATATGGACTGTACACTCCCCCCCCCCTCCAGAACTGTTTATGATGAACATTGTCCTACGGTCTGCCTTCCCTGTTAAACTTCTTAAACCACGAACATTGTGATCCTTCGTGTAATGAAAATCATTACATTAAACTCTTTGGCAGGTAATTCATTTTCAGGAATAATACATGTCTCGGAATTCTGGCCGCTTCTCTTATCGATTGTTGCTCTTCGTGTTCTTGCCACATCTTGGCTATACATTTGTCACAACACCTGTCCACCGGGCCAGCCGGAGAGTCCGAGGATTGCCCCCCGAGTGTGAACCTCTACCAGAGATGACGTCAACTGCACCACCCCAGAGCAGTACGGAAGGTACTCCGATGGCTAATTACACGCTGCAGGAGCCGTGGGTGCCGAGGGTGTTCCATGGCTCCATTTTAGAGGACGTCGGGGACTGGATGGCACACTTTGAACGCGTCGCTGCTTTCAACGAGTGGACCGACGCCAACAAGCTGAGGAATGTTTACTTCAGCCTTGAGGATGGCGCTCGTACCTGGTACGAGAACCGTGAACCCTTCTCGACGTGGACTGTGTTTTGCCGTCAGCTGCTGGCAAGTTACGCCAACCCCGATCGCCGTGAACGAGCGGAGCGGGCATTCAATCGCGCATTCAAATGCCGAACGAAAGCGTGATGATGTACGTGGAGGACATGACGAGCCTCTTCCGTCGCGCTGACCCAGGTATGACAGAAGACAAGAAGCTACATCATATTCTCTACATATACATATGCTATACATACATATTCTCTCTCTCTCTCTATCTTTAGCACCTTGTTTCATGCTTTTTGTATTACTTAATGTTATGTCATGCTTGTTACATTTATTTTGTATTCTACATGTATGATTGTCTGTCATCCTGCTGCTTTGCCAACTTGTAGTGTGTCGGGACCTCGTCAAGCTCTCGAGCTTTTAGCCCGGTACTTCTCCTATCGAAAGAAATAAATTGTTTGATTCATTCATTCATTGTTTGATTGGTTAATTGAATACTCCCGATGATTAGAGAAAATAGATTACAGCGAACATTGTGGGAGTACTGAAGCGAAGTTTGAGGCGTAATGCCAACGAGCAAAAGAAAAGAGCCACACATTGAAAGAGGTTGCTTTTCTCCAACATTTCCGAAAAGTGTACGCAGTTGCTCAAATACGCTACGTTAGAACTTTACTATATCAATAGCTTCTTGCGCGTGTGCAACGTTTTTTTAAAATAATATTTGTATTGCCTATACTAACCTGCAAACTATGCATTCTCTGCGCTAGCCCGAAGCAATCTGCATGGCCACACTATGATATACCTAAAACATGGGGTAGGTATTCTTCATCCCTTTGGTGAAAATATTTCAAAGTAGTGATGAAGTTAACTTCTATAAAGAGCTAGAAAAATGTGAGCTACCATATTGGAAGGATAACATATTCAACTTTATATTAGGTTGCAAGGTTTTTCGTGGCAAGAACTAAACCCGGCAAGAGTAGCTTCTTCTTAGGTAGAATCGAAAACTCGGTGTGCGACATGTACGCTACTTTTTGTTGCACTTCGTCGACTTCCTTCTTGTTACGGCAGCTGAAATACGTATCGTCAACAGCGATTTCTGTCAGGTTCTTTCCCCCATCAGATGTAGCGACGCAGCGCCGGCGAAGTGTAGGGGGAGGGGCATTCGATCATTCAGTAGGCGGTGGCGCCTTCTTGCGCGGCGCCGAAGTCAGCCACAGGCTTCCGGAACGTTTTACTGATCTTTAGTTAATTGTCGTATTTCTAGGTTATCTCTGTTATATTAATTTAGACCTTGTTAGTTCATTATGACCTCGTGTTGAGCATCGCTATCCTTGTTATGGCCTGTAATGAGCACTCTACTGCGAGCGCGATCACGTCGCATGAGATGCATGGATGGATGGCAAGCTGGGCGCCTAAAGTGCTCTACACTCAAAAACAATTTGACCACCTGAAGACTAACACGCTTCTATCTATGCGTGAGTGCACAGGTGTTCTTGCATTCCGCCTCCTATCCAAACGTTACATCGCACCTTATTACGCACTCTTGCTTTTATTGCTCTTTGTCGGCTAATATGGAACATGAAGACAAAGAACAATGAACGCACCGGTGCTATCTGCGACCGTGTATACTGCCTACACATTTCTCGTCCACTGGCATACGTGCTGCGAAAACACTTTCAAACTGTGATGCAACGTTTGTGCACTGTCGTGGACTTCTGAGACTTGTATTGACTTATGTTGCTAAGATGTTTACCTACCATTATTGTTCGTCAGTGCAATGAGTAATGCACAGAGGTGCAGCGTCAATACAGGAAAATGATAATTAAAATCGTCTTTGCTATCTACATTTTCTGGGCGGTCGGAGTATGCGATGCCACAGGACCAAGACAGGCTAACCCAAACAGTAAGCACTGTTTTCTTTCACTTTTGCATGTATGTTGTTTTAACATTTCATAGGGCATATGATCACTAATGCGCATTTCATGAGGAGAATTTATTTATTTATTTATTTATTTATTTATTTATTTATTTATTTATTTAAGCACGTTCACTGTCTGAAGACATTATAGAAAGCAGTGGTGTACTTACAAAATTTGCCCGAAGCTTCCATCTCGTGAATTATCAGGCAATGCGTATACATTCCCCATATTTCCATAAATCACTCAAAAATTTCGCATGACTAGTCAACATTGAAAAATTTTGTGAACGTTTAGTCGTTGCTTGCCAACCTTAGTTACCATCAGCCAACAGCTGGAGACATTAGCCATAGTCAGGGTAGGTTGGTAGAAAGCAAAGGTGAGATAGTAGTGCTCAGTCAGACTGAAAAAAAAGGTATATGTCGTGCAAACAATGACTGGGGAACAGATAACCACACATTGTAAACGCTGTGTATCAACTCATCCGGAGTAGAGCTCCATGTAACCGCTCTCACTAGATTTAGTTCCACGCTTCTGCGATGCATATTTTATGGGTGAACCGGAAATGGGGAGCCTAAATCCTCAGGCTGTACACCACCTATCGCGATGTAGTGCATGGTAGACCCCACCATTTCAGTGTGAAGACCAGGAAATGGCAGAGACGGGCAAGGTGTGCCCAACAAAAAGCACTTCGTCTCCTTCCTTTGACTGGAGTCAGCAGACGGCTCATACAGCATAGTACGTGTCCTGTTCTTTCCGATGTTTCCTTTCAAACGAGAGACAGCACGATGGTCAGGTCACTTCGCTCGCTGCAGCGGCCGTGTTTCTTTGTATAACATTCAAACGTTCTCCTAACGTACCCATTGCTTTTCGCTTGCAGCGAGGTTGTGTCTTATACTTTTTGGTACTTTTGTCGGTGCGATCTCTCTCTTAGTCTATTATAAAAAAAATATTAGTCGAAACGAATGTATGTGTTCGGCACAACAGTTTATCCGTCATCGAGTGGTGCACCGAGTGCCTCCGAAGCTTCCGGCCAGTCATCGAGTACTGGTTAAGTAGCGAACCCTGTCCGTGTCTTGCCACATTCTGGTACATCTCCTTACCCAGAGCTTGGCGTTTTTTCATTTGCGATGGGTGAGAGATGTTCCTGTTACCCTGCTGACATTTGTGACGTTTGATTTGAAATCATATAATACGAACATGCGCAGCTGTAAAATATGGCGATGTCCATACCGACATCCAGAGTAACCTAGTTGTTAAACGTTGTCAAATAATTTAACTGTCGTACATGTTGCATGAATAAAAATTCATGTTGGCGCTTGCAGCTTACCACACGAGTTCAATGTATGAGAAAATAGAAAACCACCCGTTTGTAGCGCGAAGCCACAAGGAAATCCATACGGATTTCTCCGACAGACAAGCTTCTTAGTCGCCGAAAAATTCGTCCTGGTCCGAGGTTTGAACCCGGGCCCACGCCTTTCCGGGGCGGTCGCTCTACTAACTGAGCTAACCAGGACGGTAGCAATTGGCAGCGCGAGGGCGCATTCATCGACAACTCGAAGCACATGGACACAAGTCATGCAAATGAGATCTGCGAAATCCCGCAAGGTGGCGGAAGGGTTAAGAAAAAGAAAAAAGACAACCAGCCGTTTTTAGCGCGGAGCTACAAGGAAATCCATACGGAATCCATACGGATTCTCAGAACCTTTTCTTTCTGAGAAATCCGTATGGATTTCCTTCTGGCTTCGCGCTACAAAGGAGTTGCTGTCTATTTTCCCTTTCTTAACCTTTCCACCACCTTGCGGGATTAGGCAGATCTCATTTGCATGACTTGAGTTCAATGTATCCATTGTCATACGATGCGAAATGTTACCGATACCCAAAAGTTATGTACATCTGCCCTGTCTGCCGCCTGCGATACGCGAACATGGCGGAAGTTAGCGCTGGCACGGCACTTGCGCTAGGCTAATAGATTTTCGCTGCTTGTAGTCAACATCTGAAGGAAAAATTGTAGCGCAAAGCAACACACGGACAGACAAAGAGCACGGGACTGGCGCTCTTTGTCTGTCCGTGTGTTGCCTTGCGCTACAATTTTTCCTTCAGAAGTCATGAACCAACTAGCCCAAGAAAACGTTTTGCTATGTAGTCAACAGCCTGATATTAAATATGAGGTGTCGAGCCTGTTATTAACGGAATTACTTGACACGAGAATCTCCAAGTTAGATTCGCGCTTTGAATAAGCAGTAGGATTCGTATTGTCTTGATCGTTTAGGGAGTGCTATGCGGCACAGCAAATAGCTGCTTAAACAGACCGTATTTTTGTATAACTCAAGGTGTCACATATCCTTACTGCAAATTTAGAGTAATGTAACTGTACCAACAGTAATACCCAATAAAAAGGATGTAACTCAAAGTCGTGCAACTCAAGGCTGAATCAGTTGCACATGGTAATGTTGTGTCTGCTGGTTCTCCGGTGAGAGACGTTTTGCTAGACTACGAAAATTTAGAAGACGTAAGATGCCTCAGCTGAATTGACACAGTGCAATATATTCTTATCCAGGCTACCGCGACTGCCCAAACAATGTTAGCGCATTGCTATTGTACTCGAAATGCGTGAATCAATAAAGAGCATATGAAATAGTGACTCCGAGAAAAATGATCTGTTAACCATATGTGTTTTGTTTCAGTGCATTGTCAACGTGTAAAAACGAATATGTCGCCTTTAAAGATCTCCAGTTTACATCAATGTACATTTGTGTATAAACCAAGACAGCGTTCCCAAAAATATATATAATACAAAAAATTTTGCACGAGGGCGAATATCACAAATATCACTAATAATATTGGCTGAACACAAAGACGAGCGAACAATAGATATAGCCTGGGCACCAACTTATTCCTCCTTACCCGGCAGTCAGGCTGCACACCGGACAGCTCGAGGACTGATAGACCGAGCCTCTGGATTGCCCTGGTCGAGCTGGGAGGCCGATGAGAGATTTGAACGAATGACCACTTACAAAGAAATCGAGCAGTATTATAGGCTAAGCAGAAGAATTCATCCTCCAGCACACTGGTCATTGAACAAAGGACTGGTGGTGGCGTGGTGCCTACTTCAGACACATACCTTCCCTAGTCCGGTAATGATGAACCACTGCGTACCGGTACGTCATTCGGACAAGTGTAAATTTTGTAATAATAAGGCGGACTTGATCCACATGCTACGGGCGTGCCCGGAGGCCCCCATGAGAGGTGAGTTCCCAGACGGGCGTGGTTAGAAGGCCGCGATCCTCAGCTCCGACTCACAATTACAAGCCTGCTTAATACGGCAGGCCGAAGACGCCGCCAAGGCCCACGGGATCATGACCGTCGTCTAGGTTGGGTCGCTCCCTCCTCTGAAAGGGAAGGAGGCTCTTTGTGCTAAATGAATGAAGTTGGTTCTTCATCATCATTCCGTGAACTGCGGCATATGTGTCCAAATAGCCAGGCGCCTTACATAAAAGAGCGTGAGTTGCAAATTATGTTAAAAATAACGGTGTTTCTTCATTCTTACTTTTTTTCTTTTTTAGTGGAAAAAGCTACAAGGACGAAGTTGCCTCACGCACACCTCCTCCGATATTCTTTTTTCCATTTTGCATATGTTTATAGGCACGCACGCCCGCAACCCACGAACTAACGTACCTAAATGTCGGGTGAAAAACAACAGAAAAAAAATTCTGGCTTCACCACTGAAGACGTTGACCGCACCACCTGACGCTGAATAGTGTTACAGAATCTTATTCATGTAACCATAACTGCCAGAAATATCACGGTAGCGCAAGACAACCATATACATGACCCAAGAAAAGTGTATTTACGTTTAAACCAAGAGGAAGAAACTGTTGGCATTAGTATATTTTGCCTCCATTTTTCATGAGCACGTATATCATTCATAATTTCAATTTAAAAGTCCTACTTAATTGAAATATTGCTTCATTATCTTATAGTAAAGTGGCTGCTGTCAAAGGCGGCGTTTTCGAGAACTTCATAAATTTTTTGTTACCTCTATGTACCGTGGTGTGTGAACTTGAAGTTATACCCGTGAAACGAACTGCGACAAAAGATTTTTTTTCAATCTTCTTCCTAGTCCCATCTTATTGGAACTCGATATAATTTTGGACAGACCTCGTGCTTTAATCAGTACTCAGTTATCTCACAAGTTCAACAAGCTCTCGTAACGTGTGGCTTTGTTACTAAGAAACAAATCTGTTCTCAAGAGGCCCAAGACAACGTCCAGGAAGAACAGAGACAAGCCGCTCCGACACATCAAACAAACCAGACGATTTAAGTAAAATCCAAGAGAACAGACTTTTGGGTTAGTTGGTTTGTAACGTTCATTGAAGCCATAGCGCTAAAAAGACAGGGACCACAGAAGTGCTTTAAGTGCTAAGGAAATCGCGTATCTGAATGATGCAGGATTGCGCGTGTGATACGGTTTTCTGGTGATGTTTGCGGTTTTCAATGCTGTATAGGTACATGTTTCCGGAACGTCCCGTCCTCTTTCTGTGGTCCCTGTCTTTTTAGCGCTATGGCTTCAATGATTTAAGTAAAGTTTAGCATAACTTCACATATTTTGCTGGCAATAGTTTCGTTTTAGCACGGCAGCATTTCGTGGCTAGGCTGATGAAAGCGGGCACCAAGCTGCATCCGCAGAAGGCACCAGTAATGGGGTGTCCAAAAATCACGCACCTCCCGCCCCAATTGACGTCACTGCCAGCAACTTGGAGGCGCCAACGCTTGGTTGCCTTTACTGGAGCACACCCAGCTGCCGTCGCTGCAGCCATGCCCGGTGTACGCTCCACTACGCCGCAGCAACCACCTGCAGCCACAGCGTAGTAGAGCCTCCGTGAAAAAGCTCGCCAGTCGAAACACCAGTTATGAGAATGCTGAGTAACTCGACCAATTTTCTTACTACTTGCAAGTTTTATAATGAAGTCAAATTCATTTCAACGGGACCTATTCGTACTTGTGCATGGGAATTCACAGCACTTCCAGGTGTTCATTCAGATATCATGTAGATAATTTACTATAGAGAACATCAAAACAAAAATATCTTCGCTGTACATAAAAAGCAACTTTTTTCGCTACATTATAAATTGGCTGTTAATTTCAGCGGTAGTACCTCCATAATATATAAAAAAGATCGTTATCACTCATACAACGTAACATATTGCATTAAAAATTTATCTTTAATAACTACGTCTATTACCTACAGGTGGAGCTCAGAACCACTCACGAAGGGAGACAAGCGCGTCGCGCGACACAGGCGAAACATCTGCCTCAGACTCACATGCGGGTCAACCACAGCCTCCATTGCCTTTTGGTGCAGCTGCTGGTCCCGGGCTTCATGCACTGAGAGCTGCAACGAGTGAGTCATGCTGTTATTATTGTGGTAACGTTAGCTCCGAAAACATTTTGTTGTGAAAATGGACAAACTGGAAAGTTACAGCAACAACATCACAGCTTGTCGCCTTTATGAAGTTCACTGCATTACTCCGATCCAGGACCAATCTTCATAGTGGTAACATGGGGATACGGATTTTTGCTGTGAAGTTCATGGGCACTTTGGGCGTTAGGCTCAATAAAAGAAATGCGAGCATGAAAAATCTGTCAAAACTTTTTGAATAACGGCTAATTCTTCAAACACAGCATGTCAAACCATAGCGGATCTCTCACGGAACCGGTGAAGCGTCCAAACAGATGCAAATCATGGGAAGCGATTTAAATGACAACGCTACCGGATCTCGGTACCACTTTCGCGGCTTAAGCACACTACAAGTCTGTAAAGTTGACTTTCAGTTTATGATTTCGCTGTGAATCACTACGAATTGGTGAGCTGGCCCTTTCTTGCCGCCATGGTCAAAGTTTCCTTTATTCAAATTACTGTTGCGCATTACCTCTCTCCGCTCACACGCCATGGCGATTTCCGAAAGCTGCTACTGCGAAACTTCAACATTCTTGGAAGGCCGTTGCGATGTTATTTAAACTATTACACTGTAACAGATATGCATAAATATTAAAAAAGATATATAACACTGGTAAACGCCATTATTTGGGACACTATTACTCCATATAGGGTGAAAAGGCGATAGTATTACTCGTATCAAAATATTTTTTAACCCTTTCGACCCTGGTGTCCTATAAAAAGGACGGGAAGACATTTTGCTGCCAATTTTGACGCAGAACACTCAGAAATAGGACGAGGTGTCTGAGGTGTCCTCAATAAACCTGTACAAACATAGGTAGTGGTTTTTTCCTCATCGTCTTCTTCGGAACTCTGCTAAGTGGAAAGCAAGATGGCGGAAGGTGAAATTGACGACACTCGACGCAACCGAACATTTGAAAACATCTGACTGATTAACTATCACATTGACAGCTATCGTATTTTTGCGTGTTGTTTCTAAGGTGTTTAGAGAGAGAGAGAAAAAAGGTAAGTGAAAGGCAGGGAGGTTAACCAGAAGAAAATTTCCGCTTTGCTACCCTGCACTGGGGAAGCGGTAAGGGGGGGGATAGAAAGGTAAGGAGCCATAACGAAAGGAGGAATTGATGAAAACAAAAGAAGAAAGAAAACGCGCGCACACCCAAGCAAGGGAGTGTCATAGTCGTTTAGCAAGTCCGGTTGACCGCAGAAACCTCAGCAGCGCCTTCGTCGCTTTCTGGTTTGAAGTTCTAATGTTCCTGCACTCCAAAACTGACTGTTCGGAAAACGGTCGGTTATCGAGCCGTGCTAACGTTGCCGAAAGTTGTTGCCTCTGGGAGCTGTAATGAGAACAATTGCATAGGACGTGTGCAAAGGTTTCCACGCTGCCACAGTGATCACACGCAGCGCTGTCTGCCATTCCAATTCGGTAAGCAAAGCTGTTCGTGAATGACACTCCAAGCCACAGGCAGCAGAGGACTGTTGTTTCGGATCGGTATAGTCCGGATGGAATTTGTAGTTGAAGGGACGGATCCATACGGTGAAGGCGGGGATGCAGAAAACCGGTCGTGTTCCACATTGAATGTGTTATATCACGTGCGGGTGAGCGGATCTTAGATGCTGCATCGTTGCTTGATGATGAAATGGCTTCCTGCACGCCCCTTTCATGAGCATTCCTGGCAGAATTATCGGCACGCTCGTAGCCGACGATGCCACAGTGGCCTGGAAGCCACTGGAAAGTCATGTCATGCCCTTTGTCTTTCAATTGCTGATAAATTTGGCTTATTTCCAATACTAGATGGTCTTGTGCACCACGACGCAAAGCTGACGACAGACACTGCAGGGCAGACTTGGAGTCGGTGAATATGCCCCATTTTAGTGGTGACTCTAGTTGAATCTGTCGAAGTGCACTGCGGAGTGCCGCAAGCTCTACAGCAGTCGATGTAGTCCTATGAGACGTTTTGAAATGATACGTTTCGACTTTTGCTGGGAAATTAACGGCTCCTGCAGATCCGTCAGCTGTCGTCGAGCCATCGGTGTAAAGTTTGACATGGTCTTTGTGTTCGTCATGTAGCATCAGTAGAGACAGCTGCTTTAAAGCTGGCGACGAGAGCTCCGCCTTCTTACGAATCCCTGGCACTGTTAGACGAAGTTTAGGCTGATCCAGGTACCAAGGAGGTGTCAGGATTCTTTCAGCAGGCTTGTAGTCTCTTGGATGGCACTCTCGGTGAGCCGAAATCGTCTGGCGAAAGGAGGCACAGGGCCGGTCTTCCGGAAGCGAGGCTAGGTGGTGGGCAGGGGCGCGAGCAAGGTGTCTAATGTGGGCTCTAAGCACCTCCAAGGTTATTCGAATGCTGGCAGGATGGTCTTTTGCAATGGCAATCGTCTCCGCTGTTCACGTGCAGCGTGGCAGCCCGAGACAAACTCTGAGTGTCTGGCCCTGAGCACTTTCTATTGTATGTATGTTGCTTTTGCAGGTGTTCGTCAGTACCGGTAGACTGTATCGCAGGTACCCTAGAAACAGAGTCCGGTATAATTGCAACATAGCGTGCACCGACGTACCCCACGTTTTCCCTCCGAGGAACTTGAAAAGATGTGAGATGGCTGTCAGGCGCTTCTTAAGACCGGCCACATGGGGACTCCAGCAAAGGTCTCTGTCGATGATGACGCCCAAGAATCTGTGCGTCCTGGCGTAACAGACGTTTAGCCCATTGATGTATACTGCATAAGCCGTCATTGGTTTGCGCATAAACGCGACCAACGGAGATTTCTCAGGTGAAATCTCGAGGCCTTGTTCACTAAGGTATGCCGATATTGAAGTCGCGGCTTTTTGGAGCCTCGCACGTACCTGACGCCGTGTTACACCTGACGCCCAAACACACATGTCATCGGCATAAATGGATATACGAACCGAACTCGGTATACGTTTAACGAGGCCGATCAACACGACGTTGAATAATGTGGGGCTTAGGACGCCGCCTTGAAGAACACCACGATGTGTGTGTTTAACGCCATCGCGTTAACCCATCTTAATTTGCATAAGGCAGCCCAATCTCACTTTCACGTTCATCAAAACTGTTTGATTAAGATGTTTAACTTCCAATTTACAAAGTGGGTAAGTTATCCTGATATGTAAGTTCTGTTTACATTTTCTCCGTGGCTGATTTCCTAATGTCAGCACCGACGAGACTTTCTCGGCTCATAATTCCTATCTATAAGGAGCAATCTAGCGACGCCTCACTGTACTTAAAAGAGCAGTGGCAGATGAGCCAAGAAAATATAACACAGGTTTATCGTTGATACCTTGATCAAATGGTTTTTATGAACGTGAAAATGAGATTGGGTTGCTGTATGCTAATTAAGATGGGTTAACGCGATGGCGTTAAAGAGCTCGTTTCGCAGAAATTGCTTTGTCGGTGTTGGCGTCGGTACCGTTGGTTCTGAGCAATCTGAGCAGTCCATTAGTAAAAGTCTGAGGTAGATGCAAGTAAATGAGGATAGAGCACAGGCGTTCTGCGTGTCAAGCAAGTGTTCTGCCAAAGAGCCACGCCTATGCTTGAAACCGCTTCCGAAAAAAAATTGCCATATCCCAAGTACCATAGGAATCGTGTTATGCGAAGCATGCGGAGGCACGGTGATCGGGCTGTAATTTTTTATTGAGCAAAACGTTACGAAATGACGTTAAATATATGTACAAATGTTGTATGCACAGACATATGTTGAATAGTCGCATTTCTTTCATATAACCAGTTGTTTACAGTTGCGTAACGATGCCAACAGAAACATTGGTATTACCAACACCAGAAGCGGTAAGCTGATATGTAGCAGTTGTGCTTGCGAGGATGGTAGCCCTGTATAGTGCTTCGTGAACCAACTACAATGGAAGGAGCTTAATTATATAACTGACATTAATCCGACATGACGCCTGTCTCATAAGAGTACATATGTAATGTTTGTGAAATTAGATAGCCAGCACAGCAACCACAATTGACATTTAACGAACATTAGGCCTGCATAGGGTAGGGTCTTTTTCTAAAGCAGTTACGAGACCTGGCGGGGCTTTGCGGTAGAATACTTGATTGCCACGCAGATTGCTGGGGTTCGATTCCTGCTGGGACCCTGAAACTTGTTATTTCCATTCGTCAGGTCAATGCTGCCGACGTCAGTTTTTGTTAATACTCTCGCATTTAAATTACCAATGTTTGTCGTCGCCGTTCCTGGGTAGATATAAATTGTCAATCACCTGTGGCGCATACTCGCATACCGTGGCCCGTGGAGGGGTATGTGCCACACGTGTCTGCACGAAAGAATTTGACGACGTACGCGACAGGACTTTCACGTTATTCATGTCATGACCAGCGAGACATATTCGTCAATACCTCTTACCCTCCCATACAAATTTTGGTCTACGCCTAGTTAAGGAGGCCATCACGAGAGCACGGGTAGATAGATAGATAGATAGATAGATAGATAGATAGATAGATAGATAGATAGATAGATAGACAGATAGATAGATAGATAGATAGATAGATAGATAGATAGATAGATAGAAACGCAAAACTTCTTACAGTATGCAAAGAAATGCTTCGCATTTAAGGAACCTCATACGAATGCCATGTGGTGGGATAAGTCTAGTTAGCACACGTAACGTTGTGTGACAGAGGTGTCGAAACGAACCAGGCGTTAAGACATGTGAATTGCGCAAGTGGGGGGTGTAAAGGCCCGCCTATTACAAAGTGCTAAAACATATGTAATCATCATCAGCGGCAAAAGCATCAACAAAAGGAGCAGCTGCGTAGGCTGGAGTGTTGCCTTACGGACGCTTACTGGTTACTTAGCTGATTGGCAAAAGGAAGAATTGTGGTGGAGTGTGCACTTCGCAACTGTACTGCACTAAGCAATATTGGATATTTTTAAAAAGTGAATGTTTCTTTCACAGACGCTGCTATTTATGTGGCGCGTATAAGGTGTCCACCGAGAAGCGAAGAGAGGCTACTAATCAGAAGGCAGTGCAAGCGCGGCCTAATTACGTGGTCATGTTTAACTCTTGAAGCAAAGTCCAAGCGTCCTCGAACTTTTACTAACATTCATAGTTATTCATTACGTGGTTGTATTACACAACTATTGCTGAGTTAGGTTTGCGTTTTGAATAAGCTGAATAATTTATATTACCAGGGTTAGTTATAGCAGTGCTCGTATGTACATTAATTTCTTTGATGGAATGAGGGACATTTCAAGACAACGATGTGAAACGAACAAGAAATATTTTGCATGTAATTATAAATATCAGTGCGAATCATGTGTTCGAAAAATTGTAAAACATTTATTTCTCCTTTGGCTATCTTGAGAAACGCTTTTCTCAACGAAGAAAGTATACAACACAAGGATTGCGCCAACTTAAGATACTCAGTGTTATAGAATATGGTCCACGCTGCAACGACTGCTAAAAATGCCACTGCGATGTGAGTGTATGTGCATAAAACACGTAGAAGGACCAAAAGCTATTATATTTTTATCGATGGAGCCAAATGAAACATTGTGTATTTTGTTTTCATCGCTTGTGAGCTCATAAAAATGATTATACCTTCCAAAATATTAACACATTGCAATGCACTTGTATAAACGTAGCGATAGAGCTTTTAGCGGGTAAAAGTGATGCCAGTATGTACTCCAGCATATGTTTTGTAAGGCTTCGCTGCTATACTTCAAGTAATGTGTAGTTCAGATTAGGTAAACACAATAAACAGACATAAAATAATTTTCTTGTCTACACTTAACTTCCAGCTTTTTGGTTCTCTGTATTGGAATCTACTGAATTGTACAATTAGCCAATATGAAGAAACTTCTTTTACGCACACTTGAGTACTCGTTTATTTATCAGCTTTACTACATCTCCTGATCGTACAGCTGTGTCTCTGAAAGAGCAACCTCGTCTTCCAGGTACCACTCGAAAACCAGTGTTAGCTGGCACAAGTGTCTGCAACACTTCCAACGTACGAACCACTACAGATGTAGGCTCGACTTCTGCGGGGATTTCATCGCATACCGGTGAGAAAAGTTTTATATACGATATTGTGTGGACAGTGCTGTTGAAACATATAGACCTTTTGTTGTCATAGTGACAACTACTTAAATTGATGAGAAGGGGCTGCTAGCAGAACGTTGCTATGATGAGCATATTTCGTTGTTCATTGCGATATCACAATGTAAGTCTTTTGTGATTAATATATTCAAAGAAGAAATTGACGCTAACTAAACGTAGGTAACATCTTCGACGCAGATAGATGTATTGGTAACTGCTGGTTAAGCGTTAAAAGGGTTAAATACATTAAAAATAAAAAAAATATTTCAAACGGGAGAAGAAACGGTCATCGCAGTACTGCATGTTAAGAGTGCGGCAGATGGGGCAGGGTGTTTCAATGAATGTTTTACCAGTACTTGAGCATTTTCGTTTACCAGGTACACGTTTAACAAACCGAGTTTTGAAATGTGGCAAATCAAAGTGAAAAGTGATTTGTGCAATAATTGTACATTGATCTCTAAAGTTTACGCTCATATCAGTTGGATATGATTTGCTAGGAAGACTTGCACAACGCACAGTAAAAGATTTTACGTATCATAAGCGACATAATATACGGAACTTGTTTAAATATCTTTAGTCGGGGAAGACTTTTGACAAGTACGTGCTGTCCATGAATTCCATAATTTATTATCCTAGTAAAGCATAATAAATGTCTTTGTCAGTGGGATGTCTTGCGATGAAAACTGTTATAACATGCTGGCCTGTGTTAGCATATAATCAGTTGACTGTAAGACATTCTACGAAACAGGTCGGGCATGTACAACCCATTTTCTGTTAATTGTGAACTGTGAGCAGACCGCACAGAGAGTAAATTACAAAGCAGCGCAGTTTTAATGTTTGTTACACACCGTTCTCTTTCGCAGTGTGAAAGACTTCAAATCTCTTTCGCAAGGGTGTGCATTTTACTTTCCCTGTGGCATTGCTTCAGGATATCAGCGCCGTTGCATTTCTTCATCTACTGATTAGCATATTTTCCTTACATTTCATGGCTACAATAACCACCAACCTACCAAACAGTCATCGTTACCAAAAGAGCACCTACAGAATAGCCAAGGAAATGTAAGGAAAGTCATGGGTGAATATCTTGACAAAACATAACATTTCTTTATAAAAGTGTAAATGACATTAGTCTACCCCATGCCAATTGGATCTCTTCCTCACGTAATGCAGGCATCTTTAGCCGTCAATTATGTTGGTCATCACATATATTGGCTGATGAAACAAAGGACACCTATAAGCGGTCACACGTAAAATCACTTAATACTACTCCCAGCACAGCACCTCTTTACTATATTTAATATCTTGATTGTACAGCCATTCACAATGCTAGGTGAATAGCGTGTTATTCTGACACGTTTATAAATTTCAAGATTAAGACCGTATGCTCCCTGCAGAACGACTGCCTACAGGTTCCTCAGTGAGCAGAACACATTCCTCAGTCGCACAACATAATGCGTCAACCCGCACGAGACATACTGTCCAACCGGCAGCAGGTGAGTGCAGTGATTAAGAAATCCTAGTCCATTTCACTTAAATTTGCACATTTTTTTTCTTCTGATAATTGTTCGCACGCTGCGGGGGGTATTCATGGCACATAAACGAAGCATCGCCAGTATGGTCCTAGATTCTCCCCGCTCAAGGCACACAAGCTGAATTGAGGCAGTGTGTTGTGAATCACCTGTTTAATGTGAGTCTCACTCAACTACATGTCCTTGTTAATTAGGCAGTCTAATGTGCAATATTCTGGTCAGTTGTTCCAATGTTCCCTATAATGTCCTTAATGAGAACTAACAGACAAAGGTGCCAAGGAAAGTATAGGGGAAGCTATTAGAAGTAATTGTAATGTAAATGTGAAGAAAGGAAAGTGGACGAAAAGATAACTTGCCATCGGCAGGGACCGAACCTGCGACCTTCGAAAACCGCGTCCGATGCTCTACCACTGAGCTACGGTGGCGTTCATCCCCCCCCGTCCACTTTATATGGTATATATGTGATTTAAATGTGGGAGCGTCAGTCAGCGCCGCCTGTTGCCATTACGGCGAGTGTGGAACACTTTTTTTTTGCCTGTAGGCGTCACGTAGTACGTGATCTTATCACGAGCGGGCAGCTGACTAATAATCCCTCGCATACCACCTGAAGGCATCAATCTGCCAGAACGAGACCCTCGTTATGAATGAAGGAAAGAATTGTAAACTTAAGGGCTCGTTTGCTTTGTTAAACACAGTATTAATGAGAACTAACAGACAAAGATGCCAAGGAAAGTATAGGGGAAGCTATTAGAATAATTGTAATGTAAATGTGAAGAAAGGAAAGTGGACGAAAAGATAACGAAAAGATAAAAGATAAAGGTAAGGAGGGACGGACTAAGCCCCCTCCAAACACATGCAAGCAATGGGGTCAACCTGGGCGACAGACACCACCTGTCTAGCCATTGAAAAGCAGCCTCTCTGTGCTCTCGACCATCACTCTGGTGACTGTAGTAGTGGTTGACGGCCTTCATATTACTACAGTGTTCTGGTTCGCATAATGGGTGCTTCCCTACTTCATGAAAGTGGCCGGACGCGGGACGCGGGAGGAACGTACATGGCCCCGAGCATAAGATGCTTCGCATCTAAAAATCGAAACACTGAATTTCGAAAGAAATATGTTTTTGACCACTTAAATCAAGAATTCTACTACAAGACATGAGGACCAGGAAATACTGAATTTTTCAGTAATTTGTTCGCTCTGTTGCTTAGTAAAAGCATGTCCACAAGAAGAAGGTTATAGTCTGGCAGGTAATCAAGCTATTTTGGTTGTGCCTTTTAAGAATTCAGGACTTTAACATTTCCCTTTATAGGCGGGTGTGAAAGTGCTTGTTAGTGTTCTAGGACACAGCTGAAAAAGATTAATACTTGTGACAATTTGGATATTTGGCTTATGAGAGACTCAGTAATATGGGTCGATTTTAGATAAGGATATATGTGAGAGCGAGAGCACGAATACAGTCAGCACCGGCAGTGCAAACTCACGAGTTTACTCCTGCTGCACATGCTATAACAACACGTGAAAAAGAGGCAGTAGCACATCTGTCACCTTGTGTGAAAGTTTAGTGTCAACTGATGTTTGTAAGGAGCCCCACTTCGTACCGAACGAAATCTTGAATGCGGCTGCTAATACCAGAACTTATTCTGCTACAAGGCTTGACAAGCCCCTCAGTAATGAAACCACAAGCATCAGGCCCTGAAACGAGCGTCTCGGCAGCACAGCCTAACCAGCCTGCTGGAAGACATCCTCCTGTGCCACCGGCAGCAGGTAAGCATGACCGGTTCACTCTTTGTGCGTTTTTCTGCTCTTGTCTTATGACACTGATGTTCCTGCGAAGTGAAACGATGCGCTGCATAGGTGAACCGAGACAAATGACAGAAGAACACGAAACGTACGTGGACGTTGTACGTTTCGTGTTCTTGTGTCACTTTTCTCAGTTCACCTATGCAGCGCATCGTTTCACTTCCCAATGCCACAGCAACTAGCCCCAGTTGATGCACTTCTAAACGTGACGTTTTTGTACTTTTTACTGACGACTTCCCTTCACATGAAATTGTTACTGTTCAAATAAATGTGATTTACATTAACAAAACATCCGCCATGAAGTGGCAGATGATGCTGTTATAAGGCTATACTCGCTGAACAATTGCTTAATTAAACGTTGTGAATATTATGCTGCACTATTTAGTTCTGTCATTTGAAAGTAGAAACATTTGTTATATTTCTGTTACACTGTATATGCATTCTCGTGGAATGGTTTCTTATCAAGACATTTGGGTCACTCAGGTACAAGAAACAGAACAACTGATGAGAATGGTAACAGCGGTGCTTCGGCACCCATCGCTCCGAGCAGTCCTAGCGTGCCTGGGGTTTTTAAGCCAGGCTCGCCACTGCCTTTAAACACAAATATAGCAGGGACACGCCCAACGTCACAAAGAATAGGTCAGTAACACTGTGCATTTCATTACGCGATAGTAAAATCGAATTTAACAGGAATAACTTTCAAAAATACTCAATTATATCAATTGATGTTTCTGTGATGACTAGTAGCGTCAATCATCAGTGAATTGTTTGTCCTAATAACGATATGCAACAAACCGTAAAATCATTATTGAGGGGCGTATCCAATAAAGCTACAGAATTGCTTTCTGTTGGAATATAAATATATGTACATACGTGTTTGTGCGCGTGCGTGCGTGCGCACCAACCACCAGCGAACGAACCAAGAACGACAGCCAACAGCCCTGTTGGTTCCCGTAGTCGGCCAAAGCAAGGCGGGCGCCGATGGTTCATGACGAGAAGAGTTTATTAAGTTTTCTTTGAATTCACATTTGTTGGCGCGAACAAACACCAAAACATTCTGCATATTTAGCAATCACGCGAAACAAGACCGGTTATTTAAGTCTGAATGTACTTGCGTTCATCTTCCTTCTTAGCGAAGATACTGTTACCACTGAATGATGTACAGTCGAGCGCGATTTGAAGGTGATCGCGCGAGCATCGACCAAGAACTACAACAGCGCCATGTCCCAGAATACTCTTTCGAGGAGAGGGTGGTAGCGCGCAAGCTTCACTCACTCTTTTTGCTGTTCCTTAAGCTGCGATCACTCCCATCTGAGGAAGCTGTTTAAAACAAGCAGTGCCAAGCACCAGCTTAATTTAACACATCTATCCCAGCAATTTTGTATTCGCCCGCGCAGATAAGAGCCCACAAAGAATACACTTGATCGCAACGAATGGAAGGCTCAAAATAGAGAGGAAGGGTGTAGAGCTCGTCGTAGGGGTGATTCTTGTAGCGTGGAACAGCCAATGAGGGAGAGAAGAATGCGCAATCTTGATTTTCACTGTTCCGAAACGTGCCGCTAGGCCCCTGGGACGTTAGGCAGGCCGACGCTCGCGCGATAACCTTCATATCGCGCGCGACTGTATATCCTCTTTCCCGCTCACGTCATGTATGGGAGACTCCCCTCCCTCCCCCTACCCCCAAAAGTTTCTGACTTTTGGGCTCCTTGTGTATTACAAATCTTGTACGCACTTTTCTGTAAACTAATATCGTTGATGTAGAATAAACTTGAACTTGTCTTAAGACGCGCAAATGCTAAGTGATAAAAGTACTGCGGCAACATGTAGAACAGAAGCGTTGTGACTCCTCTGCGATAAAGGTGAAAAATTGACTTGTAACTGTATTGTGACTTGAGTTTCGCTCTTTAGCGCACCAAGTAAAAAAATCTGGCATATCCACGAAGTGAATGATGACGAGTGGGGAAGCACTGGGGATCATTCGTACCGTAAATCAATTGCCCACTCGCGCATGTAAATGTTGCCGTTTTGCCTTTCGCGGGCGAGAGCGCATTCACGATCGTTTTCATCCATGGCAGAAAGGGAATGTGTGCTCTGGAACGCGCTTATGCTTCATCGCGATCAGCGTCACCGTCATCGTTATGACGTATTGTGGGTCATTCCATGTGCTGTGCCGCGATGGCAGAAAGAGAATGTGTGGTCTGGAACACGCTTATTCTTCATCGTCATCAGCGTCAGCTTCATCGTCATGGCGTATAATCATGGTTACCTTGCATGTACTGTGCCGTGATGGCAGCGTCATCGTCATCGCACTCGCGTGGCTACACCGCGCTACACCGGGAGAGTGATGGACAAGCCTGGACCTCAAGGAGCTTCGCCCCTCAAAATTCACCCATGGTTACGATATTGCCTAATGCGAATTCTGAGCGCAGCTTCGTGTTGCGGCGAGGCCAACTGTGTTTGGAGTTTTGGCTTTCCTTAAGGTATCGACTACGCCATAAATCATAATTTTCGTGAAGTAAGATAGCAGCCACTACGCCATTACTCGTGTTTCTGCGGACAAGCGAGGTACCGACTACGCACCTTTAAGGTACTATGTCCACTTTGTTGATGCTGCATGTTGCTGATACGATGGATACTTATGGCTGAGCCCATCGCAGTGGGTGGGAAGCATTAAACCACACACACATTGCGCAATTAGCATTCTATGACGAGAGGTTCTTTTTGTCTTCTGCCACGCTATATTACGTATGTTAACGTGATTCCTTGCCGGATATGACGCCAGTGTAGGGTCTTTTTGCAAATGAGTTTCGAGCACCAGCGTGGCACGGTCCGCACGAATGTATTTTCGAGAGTCTATGGCCAAGTTTCTTGAACTGCATAAAGCTCATATGTGTGTACTTGAGTGGGTGTGGAGGATAGAACCTTTTGCAGCCCTCGTGAAATTTTAAACTTGTGTCTGTCTAGTCGTGCTGACACAGCGTGTCGTTGTTAATTTCATTTGCTTGTTGTTTAATGCACATGTTCAAGACGTCTGATGGTGGCGTCTGACGCACATTGCGTCAGACGCCACCGCGTGGTAGTAAACGCAGAGGGGTCACTTCACGCGCCGCTGTTTAGCAGAAAAAAAAATTATCAAAGAGTGTCGGGTTCTGCATTGTCGAAACTTGCAGCGCGTTGCTCCAACACACAGGCGTAACAATTGTGACAGTTGTTAGCTCTCGCTTGTCCTGTGTATACCTCTGCTTTCTTTTGGAGCATCCTTCTTTGTTATGCAGCGGCGCGGTGGAAGTATCAAACTGCCTGTCATTGCGACATTCTAATTCTTTTCCTGCCGCCTTCATTACTTCTCACTTGTGGCAATACTGTGACTTTTTAGGGCCGTAGCTCCTTAGGACCTAGCCTTGTTGGCGTCCGTCACACTACACAAAACCAAAACCGAAACTTACCTGCACAAAGAAATAGGAAAATATCTATGCAAAAAAACTTACTTTATGTGTACGTAGATCAAGTATATGAGAGCACATAAAATCCTGTTAACCAAAACAAATAAAAGGCCACAATGGCGTATAAAACAGCGACATTTAACCACCCATCGATCAAAAGCATACGACCGAACGAAAGGTTAACAAGAACAAAATAAAAGCCTCAATGCCGTAAAAACACTAACATTTAAGGACACATCAATCAAAGCATATGACAAAAAAAGTTTAACAATACTCTAATATCAATCATAATTGTCACAAAACAATATAAAACACCTAGAAGCACAAATACTTTATACTAGTCGGCCATTTCAACGTAGACATTATGGACTTTAGGACCTTCCTTTGTCGTCGACGCTCACTGTCCGCTCTCATGGTGGTTAGAAAACCGTTGCTATAGTCGAAACATATGTGGGTACGTGAATCGATTCATGGTTACCGAACGATCCCCGTGCTTCGCCCACTCATCTTCATTCACTTCGTGGATATGCATGTTTTCTTTTCTTTTTTTTTTCTCTCAAACGCCATGTCCATTTGATGTAAAACTAAGCAAAACGCAGTTGCTTTTTACTGACAAGGTGGTCTGGCATGCTGCGAGAATTTCTTGTCATTGTGTTTCCGTCAACGAAATACCACTAACCTATATTCCGGCTA
Source organism: Rhipicephalus appendiculatus (assembly GCA_030522465.1). Classification (NCBI taxonomy): domain Eukaryota; kingdom Metazoa; phylum Arthropoda; class Arachnida; order Ixodida; family Ixodidae; genus Rhipicephalus; species Rhipicephalus appendiculatus. Next base: position 72,046 of record JALIZH010017949.1, read on the forward strand.
AAATCAATACAGCTCAGTATCATCGGTACTCAGGAGTGAAACTTGGATTTTGCTCATATAGTACGGAACGCTTCATTTGGGTGTGAATTGGCAACGAAAATATAATCTAAATGGCCCCGAGTGCACGATATTACAATATTCTGCGGCGAAATGATTGCCATCTCCTGTTTCCGTCAGAGCCAGATTGCAAGAATACAATGGCGATGATTACATCAGTCCACATGCATTACACCCTTAGTTGCAAGGGTGTAATCGCTATAATTAGAGTTGAAAATACACCATCTCCCGCTAAAGGGAACCATGTGTAGATGTGAAGCAGCGGGCGCTAACGCTTACACTGGCGGCGGCGCTGACGCTGGCGCTCATCGCAGCGTTGCGCAGGAGAGAAAACTGGGGAGGCGCAAAGCAGGCAGTGATGGAGCAGTGTTTCCTACTGGAACATGCCAATCGCTGCTAATGGGCAATGAGAGACAGAAGACTCCGACTGGACACAGAGACCCGCACTCCGCTTTTAGTTAACGCGCACGCTGCGAATTTTTATTGTTCAACAACGCACAGGAGAAATCTTCTACCGGCACCACCTTGGAGGTCAAGATCCATTGCCATATATACGGGATGGCCAGTGAACGGTTGTGGAGCGGGAGCAGTCGGTTTTTTCAACCAAGAAACTCGCTAGCAGACGCTGCCTGCGTCGGCGTCGCGAGGCGAGAGGGGGAAGCGGAGGAGAGGAGAGAGAGGGGGGTGACACGCATGCGCAGTGGGGAGTGTGAACGCCGTGGGCAGGAATGCGTAGAGGAGAGAGGGGGGCGACGCGCATGCGCAGGGGGAGTTAGACGCCGCGGGCAGGGATGGAGAGGGGGGGAGTGTAAGAGGGTAGAGGAAGGGAGGCGCATGCGCAGTGAGGGTGTGGTTGCCGTGGGGAGGGATGCCTAGAGGAGAGAGAGGGGGGAGAGGAGGTTTTTATTTTTATTTTTTTCTTTAACTGTTTGCGCATGCGCAGTAAGGGTGGGCACGCGGCACACCACCACCACCACCACCACCACCGGATTAAGCTTCGCCATAAGATGCTTCACATCTAAAAGCTCCTAGGCCTTCCAGGAAAAATGAACACTGTTCTTGGCTGTCGGTGGCGTTTTCTCGGTCTTTGGATCTATTTAAGGTCTCCAAAAATGCTTGTGCTCTTCATAGCTGGTTTCATACATTGTGTTATGCCGAGCCGTTTAGGATCACGTCGTTTTCTTCTTCTTCATGGAATACACCATGCGCGTTACAGAGACCCACTAGAGCTCACTGGAGAAGCTGACTAACTACAGCATTCGTTCCTCTTAACTGCAATTACCCCTGATGAAGAAAAGGAAGCCGTCCGGTGACGTAGTACTTTGTCACTATGATTGGATCATAGTATGGCTTCAGACGCTCGATATTGACAATGTCGCGTCCATGACGGTGAAGGTCCGAACACGGGTCCAAGGTTTCAATAACCTAGTTTACGGATGACACCCGTACGACGACTCAGTAGGGACTTTTATACATGGGCCCGAACTTTGAGGAGAGAGCAGGCGCAGTGGTAGGAAAGGCACACAAGCACATAACAGACACACCAGCGCTCACCAGAACTGCGCACGAGAGGGACACAAGCGCTCCAGGTTACAAGGTGGGCGCAGAAGTAGTGTCGCCGCGAATGCCCTTCTGGCGCTCTTGGTCGTTCGTGGTAAAGGCTCGTGCAAGTTTGCGGTACTTTCCGACACACCTCATTGTTGATATATGGCGCATAGCCGGAAGCATTCGGCCTGGACGCTAGAATTGTGTTGGTAGTGTGGTCGGTGCCGACCATACAGAGGTGACAGTGAGCGTCGTCCTGGAGGCGATAAACAGAGGCCAGAAGGAGCTCAATGTGACGTCGGTGACATAGCCGGAGGTTGGTCGCATTACGGATGGCTGGAGTTGCTAGTGACGGGTGATGCGACTCGAAACGGCTGCACGCGATTACAGGAACGCGCGACGTGACCGGCGTACTCTCGCGCAAAGCAGGTAGGGTGGTTGTCGGAAGTGCCCGATCGGTTCGCTGGGGTGGCTCCCACCGATGTCGCAAGACGCGATGGACGGGGCCACTGCTGATATGACTGCATGTGGGCTGTAGTCTGGGCCTTGGGATGGCGTAGGTATATGTAGGCGGCGCCCTCGCTTCGAAGGCCTGAGGTCTAGTTACCGTTTCGGCGTAGGTCTCGCCGCCGCAGGGATCGCCTGAAGTGGTCTGGCAACAACTTGAGCGCAACCCAGTGGCGCAGGCGCCGGATGGCACTGATGTAATTCAGGCATGACCTCCGCGATTTTCAGCTCAATCGCTCAGTGGAGGAGAGGCAGAAGTATGGCTGTCTGCTGCGGGTGAGCGAAGGCCAGTAGATACACCTGGCGGGAAGTATCCTCGTGCACGAATGAGTTGATTTGGGCGAGCAAGGCGGAGAGGCAGAAAATAGCCGACAAGACAGCGAGATCGGCGTCGCGTGGGGAGAAGCCAACGAGTCATCAACCGCTGCTCGCGCAGCTCCTCGTAGCTTTGGCACAGCGTCCTTACTTCTGCAACAGTGCAAGGGCTTTTGTCGAGGAGCATGGTGAACATATCTTTTTCTCTACGCTGTTCATAATATTCCTACTCTTCTCAGTCTCCGACATGCTCACGTTAGCTTTCTTATTGAAGTCGAGGATATCTTCTATCCAACTAATGACAGATTCGCCGTTCTGCTGAGCTTGTTCGCGTAAACACTCTTCTGCTAGCAGCTTGTGAACTGCAAGGCAACCGAACACGCCGATAATGGTGCTCTTCATATCGCACCACATATGAAAATATGCCGCACCGGCGAGGTAGATGACGAAGTTGTAGCTTATGCACTACGTCATCCTAAATTCTAATGATATCTTCTATATATTCTTGTTTCCTTTCCTTAATCAGACTTTTCTTTGAATGATGTTTTCGTTTTTGTGCAAATTATTATTGTGCTTACATACTCTCTTCCGTTAGGCACCCTACTATCCTATGACTATGGGTCTACTCCGTGTTGGGAATTTACATTAACTGTATCGTGAACAACCTCAATAATGTTTTGAATATGCCTTCAAGTTGCTCAGTTTTCCTGCCCCGTCCCATTTATTGGGTACGCTCACGCACTTGTAAATCGCGAGGCTATCCTCCACCTCCGTGCCATCCTCGCCAGGGAAGACATCCCAGTGGCGGATAGAATGGACACCGGGACGTGCGGTCAGTGTGGGAGGAGGCGTTTTTTGGGTGGCATCTAGAGGCATGGTATATGATAGTTTAAGGGATCGAAGTTCCAAGGGCATCGAAGGTGGACTGCGTGAAGGCAACAAAACCGAGGTTGTCTGAAAGGCTCAGCACTTTCCACAAATTCTAAAGGCGTCTTGTGAACGCTCGCGTACACGTCGACCGGCAGCTCCGAGAGCTAGCGGCATTCACGAGCCATGCGTGGTAGAGACGGATGCACTGTATGTCACTGGAGAGCGTGACTCACGTAGCGTTCTTTCCTCTTCTCTGCACATTAATTTATGGCATCATTTATACTGGGTGCATTGAAATGAAGACTGTTTGCAAAGGCAAATGGCACTAGGTGAAAATAGTTACTTCAACTGGTGGCAGAAGAGCTCGGCAGTGAGCATTTGCTCCAGTTATTAGAAAGGGTTGCTGCCCTTAGGGCAATGAAAGTTTGTAGGTTTGAGCATACATGGTAACCAAATCAAACGAAGTATAGTGTTGACAGGAATGTGACAGTGATAGTCAGAAGAGTAGGTATCTGTTGAGGTCTGTGCGCAGTTTTTAGGGCCTCCAAGACAAAGCAAGGTAGACGCTTTTGTGAGTAAATTACATCTGAGTTTACGAATAGATTGGTGGGGGAGTTTACATACATTTCAATCCATCATTGTTATACCGCACTTTTTAGAAAGATACGGGCCATATGCGCTGGTTCCGAATAAAGCTCGTGCAGGGAATGCCGGATTTGTAGACCAAACGCTGGGCGTTTTATAAGGCACCCTTGAATTTTCCTGTGAATTATAATGCTGTCATTTTAAATGTGTTGTACAACATCAATAGTGATTGTCCCTCCTCGTGCAGCGTCTCAAACCTCCTCTACGGGACCATTGAATGATGTCCGGTTGGTGAGACAACTACCCAAGAGAAGAAATCGTGAGTTACGTTGTATTGCATTTCTCTCTCGCACATTTATTCACCTTTTCTGGGGACAGTGACACGAAGATATTTGTTATGATTAATTTTAAGTGCATATTTTTGCGGTTGGGGAAAGGTACAGTTCGACAACATGCATGTGCATCAAATTCGGGGGCAGGGCGGGGCAGGAAGGGGCTTTCAGTGCACAGATGAAACCTAAACAGACGCGAGATCAAGATATCGCGGTGGTAATTCGTGGCGGGGACCTTATGGTAATCTAATAGAATACTGTAAACCTCCTTCTTGGTACTCTCGACTGTGTATCGAACAGTGCACAAACTCTTGTTGTTCGGAGAAAAATATAAAGGTGATGAAAAGGCACTGTTTTCCACAACATTTGAAAAACAGGACTCCTTTCTGTCCGTCGCAATATTGTGCCCTCAACAACTGTTCGTCTGATATGCAATGCATTATTAACTTCGCTCCTTCGCTTCCCGTCTATTTCTCTAGACTGGCGGCACTATGCCGAGCCGCCAGTGTTTTCGCCACCGACGATGATGTTGCACCGCTGTCGCAGCGCACTCGAGCCATAACAGTAAAAGGAAACCAGCCGAACATGTGAAAACGTGTAGCAGTCGTCGGAGTGCAAGCTACGACAAAATAAACAATGAAGGACTACTGGAGATGCCTTCATTAATTCCCATAAACTACTACCAACTGACGCAAGCTTAGATCTATGTCTGGTATTAGGGGTTTGCGCATATTGAATTTCGCAAATAGAATCGAATACAAGTAAGACAAAGAACTGTCATCGAGTTTCAAATCGAATATAGTAAAAGCTCGTTAGTTCAGCACCAGTTAATTCGTAAAATCTGAGAATGCGGAAGTGTTTACTCCGGTCCCCGCAAGTGTATGTATCATTTATGGCTTCACTCTCGTTAATTTTTCATATTTTGCCGCAAGCAGGTTATTTCGGAAGATCCTCAGAGCACGCCAAGTACGGAGCGCCGCAAATGTACAACGCAAACGAGTGAAAAGAACGTTTGGGAACTACCGAAACTGCCGCCGGCCTTCGAAAAGCCATGGTCACAACGACAATCTTACCACAGCCATCGATCAAGGCTTCATCGGCTGCGGCATACCGTGTCGTTTTCGTTTTCATTCGGCACATACGAACTGTGGGGGTGTTATCTATGACCGCGTCGATAGCGACTCGGGTCTAAACTACGAATAGCCTTACTTGCCTTCTCACCGCATGCCTTCTGAACTGTATGGATGTCATTCATTATTGTGCATTTCGGATACAGGTTTATTCAGCAGTATACGTCGGGCTGAGCAGTTCCTTTTTTACTCTGGTCGTTGATCACACACGCGTCTTCAGAACTGAGTGGATGCTACGATTGTGTCATACCCTCAACGGTTTCGTCTACAGCGGATGCGGCACTTAGTAGCTTCGTTTAGGGTTCGTGCAATGCGCGCGCAATGTCACAAAATTGAAACATTGTGGAAGCTGTTGAAGGTGGAGAGCTTGAGGCGTGGTCCGCACGCTTGGAATTAAACTCCCTCCAGACATTACGAGTAGGGAAACGAACCTACGAATACGTTAGAAATTTCCTATCGAACAGAAAAGCCCGAATTACGATCGGACAGCTAAAATCGGATGAATTCAATTTAGGGAGCCGAGGTAGAGCTGTGCACGGGCCCCATTTTCGAGCCCGAGCCCGGCCCGAACCCGCTGACTGCGTCGAAGGCCCGCCCGAGCCCGACGCTAAAGGGCTGCGAGCCCGCCCGGCCCGGCCCGACGTACAAAAACAAAACTTCGGGCCCGGCCGGGTCCGGCCCGATCTTATGAAGTTTCGCTGCAGATACGAGATACCTTTTTCCGATAATGTGACATATTACTGAAAATATCGAAGCGGAACATAAGCAATCGACACATGACAGTCACTATATACACAAATTAGAAGTTGTCGTGTAAATATGACAAGCTATGCAACTATTCGGGCTTAGTGAAGTGCGGCGCTCCTGCATTACATATCCAGCCAGACTAAAGTTCCGTTCGCTCCTCACTCTGGGAGCAGGAATTGCCAATATCTTTTTAGCAAGCATAGCAAGCTTGGTATATTTAGGCTGCATGTTCTTCGTGGAGTTTAGTACCTTAGATGCAGGACAGGAGGATGATTCCATCGATAGATAATGAAGATGCTCGTGTTGTGTGAACGGTAAATTATTGCTATTGTCGCTCTACTCATTATATAATTCTAAGCATTGCTTTTGTGTGGCAGGCTGCTATCCACAATTTTGTACACTGTCTTCCGAAAGCGAAAAAAATAATACGTCGTAAGTTTGATTCGGGCTTTGCATCTGGCCCGGCCCACCCGATAAAAAAAACATAGCCCGAGCCCGGCCCAGGCCCGAGGTGAGAAGACGTCGGCTTACCCGAACCCGGCCCGTGGGCCGGGCCGGGCTCGGGCTTTCGGGCTACCCGGAGCCCGTGCACACCTCTAAGCCGAGGTACACCACAAGGCTAGGTTCTTTCCCCGTTACTTTTCAAGGTGGCCATGATAGGGCTTCCGGAGACGTTGAGCACCGTGGAAGGGCTACATCATAGCTTATACGCTGACGATATTACGCTGTGGGTCACGGGGGGGCAGTGACGGCTACATCGAAGCTACCCTCCAAGAATCAATACGCAGAGTAGAGGACTGTGTGGGTAGTAGGGGCCTTCAATGCTCACCGCAAAAGTCACAACTCTTGATTTACCGCCCAAATAGAAGTGGCTGTAAAACCAACAACGGTACGCCACAAATACGACTGAACGCGCAGGGCCAACAAATACCGGCAGTTGAGAGTATTTGGGTGTTAGGCATGCGGATACAAGCAAACAGGCGGAATAATGAAACGATAAAGGCATTAGAACGAGGGACGTAACAAACAATGCGTCTGATCGCTAGAATCTCAAATCGACATAGTGGCATGAAGGAGGCCCACCTAATTAGGTTAGTGCAGGCTTTCGCCATAAGTCGAATAGTATACGTGGCTCCTTATCTGAACCTCCTTACGCCAGAAAAAACTAAAATTGAAGCATTGATAAGGAAAGTGTATAAACAAGCACTTGGTATACCAGTCAGTACACCCACGGACAGGCTACTTGCGTTAGGTGTACACAACACCCTAGATGAATTAATAGAAGCTCATAAAATGGCCCAATATGAGAGATTAGCTCAGACTCCTACGGGCAGGAGGATACTTGACTGCCTCTACATTGGCTATGCAACGCAGCAGGGAAACAAGGCCGATATACCGCGAGAAATACGCGAAAGGATACACGTTCTACCGATTCCCCGAAACATGCACCCGGAGCATGACGCGGAAAGGCGTGCGGCAAGCGTGAAGACCCTCAGAACTAGATATGCAAACATCAAGGACGTGGTCTACGTTGACGCCGCGACATATCCACATGAACGAAAGGCTGTAGTTGTCGTAAACGGAGGGGGTAAGATAGAAGCCAGCGGCTCACTCCGAACGCATAGCGCGGAAACTGCAGAGGAATCAGCGATCGCATTGGCCATAGCTTCAACGTCGGCAAGACACATAATTAGTGACTCGAAGACAGCGGTGCGAAATTTTCTAAGAGGGTGAATCTCGTCGGAGGCGTTTAGAATTTTAACCACTCTCCAAATCAATAGGCACATAGAAATAATATGGACACCTGCGCATGCCTCTCTCCCTGGAAACAAGGCGGCTCACACAGTGGCTCGAGAACTTACACACCGAGCCAGTGAGCAACCTCAGCCAGAGATGAGAGAGGAACGCATGATCAGTTACAATGAAATCACAAAGTATTATAGATTGGCGAGGGCTCGGTATCCCCCCTGCCTACCCGAGACTCAATAAGACACAGACGGTGGTCTGGCGCATTCTCCAAACCAATACTTACCCGAATCCGTTGGCCTACAGCCATTATTACCCCGACCAATACGATGGCAAATGCCAGCTATGCAGGGAAAGGGCGAATCTGCCACACATTCTGTGGGCTTGCCCTCAGGCGTCCCTACAGGGTCGCAATATAGATAATGATGAGCAGTGGGAGGCCTTACTGCTAAGCTCGGATCCAGAAGAGCAACTCTAGGCCGTCCAGCAGGCCGAAAACGCCGCCAGGACCCAAGGGCTACTGGCCGCCGTTTAGGCGGGGACCTGTTCCCTAAACCGCTGGACGCAATAAAGTTATTTCTCTCTCTCACTCTCTCTCCCTGTTAATGAAAAGATGATTTTTCTCCCCATCATCACCCTTCATCACTTCTTTTTTCCCCTTGTTCCTCTTCCCCTGTGCAGAGTAGCAGGCTAAAGCGAACTAGCTCAGGCCGACCTCTCTGCCTTCTAATACATCATTCTCTCTCTCTAGCGAAAATATTTTTTGTCACGTATGCATGGTGCTGTTGACGGTGGTTTTACATAATAAGGCATGGGTTCCGATCACACTTCAGCTTAAGACACGGGGGCCTTGACCACACCCGTAGCCGCGGTCATGTTGTGAAGGAAGTCGCAATCGACGGAAATTGCTGTAGTTATGCCAATCACGGATGTTAATTATACAAAATGAATACTGGATTTAAGTATTAGGAAAATGAACAAGAATTCATTTAATGAACACGTACTTCTACATTGTTTTCTTGATACTTTCGGTAATGCGGTATTCGGTTAATTCAGTCATTTTTTCTGGTCACGTGGAATCCGCATTAACAAGCTTTTACTGTATAGTGTCTGTATCATTAAAATGTAGCAAAATAAAAAAAGAACAGTCCGGGCCATACGTTCACAGCAATTTTGCATATAGTAAAATTAACTGCTTGACATGTTCATATGATAAGCCACTCAGTAAGCGCTTTCACAAAACATCTGAAAGTGTGAAAGGCCACCTAACCTCTCTTGTAATATCAACTCGGGGGTCTTGAAGATATTAATTGATTCATTAGTAATTAATTATTTACAAATGATTAAAATTATATGATTAACCATTAAATAATAAATATAATCCTGAAATATTGGGCACCAAGGTGCAATGTAATACTCGCACATAGCCTTTGCTCTTCAAGAATTAAATCTTCTGTAGTTATTATTATTGATCCTTATTTTTTTTCTATGTTTTTATAGAACGGGAATGTACTGAATCAGAGAAACATGGAGCAGAGCTTGGTGGAAAAAGAGACCGCGTCTATCCCTACCGCGAACAGCTGATAAAGCTTAAAAACCTCATAAAATCAGTGCACGCGTCGCGAGAATTTTTCAGGGATTACAGTAAAACGTACCCAATGACCCCCAGTATTATTACAATTCTGGGTTACTTTTTTTGTTACCACTCTTGATGGCATTTCCCAATACAGTACTCCTTGCTATCAAGATTCATGAGAAGATTATTGCACTGCGTGTGTGTGACTACACTTCACCTATCTTTGCAGAAGGAATTTATATATTTGTCAGCGAGGAAGACATCCCTTTCCTGACAGGACCGCTTAACGTAAGATAAGTTACGCTATTATGTAATAGAGGTCATTGAAACACGGAAAGCATCTAGTTGTTAATACACTAGATCCTGAGGTATGACCACCCAGTAGAGTCCAAGGGTCGAATATAAATCGAATAGTTATCTTAGTTACGAATGAATACTACTTCACAGCGTAGAAAAGCCAACCATGAACATTTCCGCACCAACGCCCATGTTCAGGAAGGCAATGCCTCATGAAATTCTCTGATACCTAAGGTGACTCCACAAGTGAGTGGGAAAGTCGTAGCATATTCACTTTACAAGAAGAAAAGCACAAAGCACGGAGATGAGTTTACATCCCAAAGTTAGGCTGGAAGTTAATAATTTCAGAGAAAGATACGTTAAAATACTGGGTATCATGCTGAAAGCTAGTCAGAGATACCTAAATTAACACAAAACGCAGCCAGAACCGTGGTGGCACGGCTTTCACCCATGATCACCCGTATAAGAGCAACCGTGCGGAAATGACAGAACGAGATACCTTCCTGTTTGTAAAAAAGACCTGTGATCAGTTATATCACATGCTCACTTGCCTATCTTAGAGTGAACAAGGTGGAGCAATAAAAAAGCAAACCAAATAATAACAATGAACTACTAGAGCGCACTAAGATTACTGCTGCATGATTTAATCTCAAAGGTATTGTCGCTTGGCCTACTTAACACAACGGAAGAATCTGCCGAATCATAGCTACCAGCTCAAGAAAACTGCCTGCTTCAGACTTCAAGCAGTGAAGTCTGAAGAAGCTTCGGGCGTGATGCACCAGTACAAAATAATTAGGAGCTGTTCCCTTATTGGGAAAACAGGGATAAGCGAAGATTGACATGTACGTTCTCGACCTATTATTTTTCTTTTTTCTTAGTATCGCATTTGGCAATGCTCTCTCCAAACTTTTTCCTTCCTCCATGCCGGTAATTATAGACCTCCATGCACGTGCACAGTAGCGCAACGCTTCTGTTCGTGCAGGCAACAATTACGTTCACGCGTGAAACAACGAAATGGAGAAATTAAATGCAACATTGAAATATGGCGACGTGAAATTACAAGTGACCCCGACAAGAGATCGGATTACCATATCAAAAACTGCTGATCACCGCCGATTCCATGATCGAGAGCGCTTCAGTTCTTGGAAAACAGCGCATAAAAATACGCATGAGAGCGGCGCACCCTCGAGGACCTATTTATGCACACCCGCATTTTCCCACACTCGCCAGCATCGTGTTTCCTTTGCAGATTATGTTGCCGTTGTGCTCGCTGAAATCTGTTATTCAAAGGAGCTTCCCTTGAAAGCAGATTTTCCGTTAACACAAAGCATTCTACAGAATGGAGTAGCTCTATATGACAGCACACGCTTAGCCAATTTGCGCAGAGCCGTCTGGTGCCTTGCGGGACTTTGCCTGCTGCTTTTTCATGCTGTACTAAACTCAATAATCCCATCCACGAAAAAGAACTACGACTGTAGGAAACTGTATGCTATTTCAGTTCTTCTTTTTCTTGTCTTGGAGAGGGAAGTACATAATGCAAAATTGTTATAGAATGTCTCCTCACTTACTGATATGCCTCGATGAATTATCACAGCTGCGCGGCGGCGGAACAAGGACGCCCAGGGTAATTCACTTATGTATCAACTGTAAATGCTGGAAAACGAGGGTGCACGGGGCCAGATGTTATCAATGAGTACGAGTCGACACTGCGGATAAACACAGCGAAATCAAGTATGAGAGCAGAATAAAATGAAAAGAAACTTGGCCTTAGTGCACACATGACGAAATGACGGCGCGATAAGCGTGCCCTTTCGCTTGAGTATTTCCTGAAAGCGCGCCGCTTCATTCGTGCTTTATCGCAAGCAATCATTGGCCTATCGCACAAAATATTCTTAACAAGGTGCGCTCGCGCGTCGATTAACAAGCCCTACGAAGCATGTTAGTACTACCCTCCCAGTGGCCTTCAGACGCGCATCAAGTACCTCACATCGTTGCTATTTGCGCCTAATTCCCTTCTCTTTCTTCTTCTTTTAGATGTGAAGCATCTTATGGCGAAGTTGAATCCGGTGGTGGTGGTGGTGGTGGTGATGGTGTGTGGCGTCACCACCCTTACTGCGCATGCGCACACCCTTTCCACGCACCTCCTCTCCTACGCTCCACCTCTCTCTCCTCTAGGCATCCCTCCCCGCGCCGACCACACCCCCACTGCGCATGCGCGTCCCCTCCCCCCCTCTCTCTCCTCTAGGCATCCTTCCCACGGCGTTTACATCCCCATTGCGCATGCGCGTTCCCTTCTCTTTCTCTCATCTCCTACGCTCCCCCCTCTCTCGCCTCGCAACACCGACGCAGGCAGCGTCTGCTAGGGAGTTTCTTGATTGAAAAAGCGACTGCTCGCGCTGCACAACCGTTCACTGGCCACCCCGTATATATAGGCACTGGATCTTGGCCTGCAAGGTTGTGCCTGTGGGAGATTTCTCCTGTACGTTGTTGAACAATAAAAATTCGCAGCCTGCGCGTTAACTAAAAGCGGACTGCGGGTCTCTGTGTCCAGTCGGAGTCTTCTGTCTCTCATTGCCCATTAGCAGCGATTGGCATGTTCCAGTAGGAAACACCGCTCGATCACTGCGTGCTTTGCTCCTCCCCAGTTTTCTCTCCTGCGCAACGCTGCGATGAGAGCCAGCGTCAACGCCACCGCCAGTGTAAGCGTTAGCGCCCGCTGTTTCACATCTACACATGGTTCCCTTTAGCGGGAGATGGTGTAATTTTATTTCTTTTTCCTTGCGCTCACGCTCGCCGCGCATGCGTCTACAGTATTCATGTCACGCGCTGGCGCTTTTACACGCCTATAAAGAGCACTCCCGCTTAGCGCGGCAGTTATGAGAAGAGTCACGGCAATATTTTTTTTCTTTTTTGCGCTGGGCTCGCTACAAGTGAAATTTTTTTTCAGTGCGTAGGAGTGCACCGCCTCTCTGCAGTTCGTTATCCAGTACCTGACTGAGAGTGTATACCCCAAGTTAAGGAGGCGATCACGAGAACACGCAGAGGTGACGGCTAGATAGATAGATAGATAGATAGATAGATAGATAGATAGATAGATAGATAGATAGATAGATAGATAGATAGATAGATAGATAGATAGATAGATAGATAGATAGATAGATAGAATTTTGTTTATTTTTGATAGTATAATTTTGATTACCTACACCAGTTTGATAGGTTTATATCTTTTAATATCTGTACGTACAGTACAGCACAAAGGCCATCGACACTGTGCTGTCGATGAAACTGATGAAACAAGTAGGCGGGCGATGAAGTAATCTTTATGTTAATGCACTTGTTTAAATTTTATACAAGGAAATATTGTCTTGTAATTTGTGGCATGCTCTGTTTAGTGTGAATACCGAGAGAATAAAGAATACAATTCTATTTTAATATTTGTCTGTGCATTTTTCTCTTTACAGGAACCTCCTCTGAGTGTTTCTGTTTTTAGATTTCATCCTGAAGTTCCGAGAAGACCGCCTAGACTACCAGCAATACTTAGAATGCGACCTGCAAAGTGAAATCGTTGAACTATTTTAGCGGACGGCCGGAAACTATGAACACCACCTCTTCGAATGAATTAATGCGCACTCCTAAACATAAAACTGACTGCGCTTAGCTTAGTACACTACGTACCATTTTGAATGGAATGCAATAACTTTGTTTACGTGCTCTGGAGCGTTTCCAAAATAAAAAAAAACATCACGTGCTGTTTGTGAATTTTTGTCTGGCCTTGAGCCGACGGAGCAAATAAGATGCATTTGCAAATAATTACGACCACATCTTGATACCTTCAGCGAAAGATTGCTGTAAAGAAACACATTCATGTTTTCAAAAAGTTTCTATTTTCTGTGTTCTTTTTCTTGAATCTCATCTGATGGGTGGAATATTCGGAGTTCCTGGCCCTCACTACTCCAAGTGATGCTTATATTTGTGTTAGAAATTCAAGTACGTAATAGTCAATTTCATAAAAAAAGACCATTAAGGCACTTCTAACTTCCGGCTTCGCAATATAGGTACCAAGCCTGAAGGAAGTGAGGTACTGGGCGGCCTTTTTGTTTCTATTTAGTTTTCTGGTTCTGCCTTCCTCTCTTTCTTTCTTTTCTCTATATATCAATTTATTTCTCTTTCTTCCATTTTTTTCACTATCTCTATCTTTAGCCCTCGTTTGCATCCTCTTTGTTTTCGTCTTTCTTTCTCTCTGTTTATTGCATGCTTCCTCATTTTCTATCTTTGTCTGTTTCGGTCGCTTTCTGCATTTCGTTCTCTTTATATCTCTTTCCTATGATTTCTATTGCATGCTTTACTCTCCCCCCCCTTGCTTACCTTTCTCATAAATCTCACTTCCCTTTCACACCCCTCTGCTATACTATACTGTACAAGGCTATGCTATGCTCTGCTAGCGTGCCTTGATAGCTGAGTGGTTAAGACAATCGCCTGCGTATCATGGGTACATGGGTTCGCATCCCGCCTCGTGAATACGTACTTCTCCAAAAATTTCTCTCTTGCTCTCTCTGTCCTTTTGTTTTTCTTTCTTCCTCTCTCTACTCTTACTCTCACCCATCACCTATCACAGGCCACGCCGGAGAAATCTTCCCACCTGTGCTGGGAGCGAAGCAGAAGAGGACGAAGGTGAAGAGAGCACGTGCCGGTTCATGATGATGATAACTTCTGTTCACGCGTCACGCACTAATGTTCGGCTCAAACAAATCCACCGTTAAAAGCAATTACATTATGACCAAACACACTATGGTACATGGTGCAATTTACAAACTGTAGCCAGAGAACTCGCAAGGTACATCTACATTAAAAGAATTATCAGGACGGCACCAGTTCCGCGATGTTTAATCCTAAACAAAACACATAAGCGTTCAAATTACTTCCGTCATAGGACGCAAAAAAGCCAAGTATTCGTTAAGCAAAGTGACTAGATGAACTTTGCATTTCTAAGGCAAGTTTGATGGCAAATATATATAAATTTGTGCCGCCCTCTAATAAATGTGCCCTGAACAATATGTTTCACCGCCATAGCTAAGTATAATTAGTCGTGAATACGTTACTTAAGAATATATTTATACGTTTCCTTCAGTATCATTCTATCCCGACAAAATTTACTGGTATGGATAAAATGGAATGAGTTTGTGCAGGAGAGCGAAGCTGAATATCATTTGTAAATGCCTCCATGCTGCCCTGGACGTAAGCCTGGCTGACGATGATCATATATAACACAAATATTGTTTTTTTCTTCATCGCGTATAATTCAATACAGGCACAACAGCAGCACGGGCAACCAAAACGAACCAAATGATTCATTATTTGAATAGTTTCTTTTACTGCGTTAGTTTGTCTTACAGTGTCAATACATAATACACAATACTGTGCAACTGTCTTTCCTCCATGAAGTCCAGGAGGGACCTGTGATTCGTACCGTATATCCATTGCTGCCAGTTCGCCGTCCTCAAGTCCCGCACGCCGCAGGTGGCGTAGACGAGCCGCTTGTAGCGCAGGTCATGTCCCTAAAACGCGGTTCAGGTTTGGTTCCCCCCAACGGCACAGGACAAAATGGGCAGCTCGAAGTTGTTTCAGTGTGCAACAACTTCGCGTGGTATTAAGGCGTCACAGCTTCACTCAAGTGAATTCTGACCGATGCCTCCTCCTGAGGAGTAAATCTACCCGGCATATCATGACCACACGGAGGTATAACAGCTCGCGGGGTGCGCCGGAGATATCCTTTGTGTATGTCCTCAGTGTCAGAAGGTGGTAGCAGAAGTAGATGTAAGGGGTGCCTGAGCGTTACACAATGGCAAGCGACATCTGCCGTGGCATGAGCCGGAGCACTACATCGGCGAATCCAACACTGTGAGAGCGGATAAACAGGAGATCAACGGTGACTACTCCAACAGACAGGCCAGCTCGACGGAGTTACGATCCAGAGAAGTTCTTTTTGTTGATGTCATAAGTATCATAAGTAAATTATTGAAAATAGTAATAAGACAATGTAATAACGGTCCATTTCAATGCTGCGTATTTCGCGCATAAGAAAGTAATCTGCGCTCAAACGTTTTTGCCCACCTGTTTTAAGCAGGAGGCACTTGCAACGAGTGTTCTTAAGATTGATACGGGTGTTTTCCTTTCCCGATGACGTCACGTATTTTTGCAAGCACTTTCAATAACGACAAGAAAACGCACTGGTATGAACAGTGACAAAGAGACGAAGAGTTTGTTTCATTAGTTAGCTTGCTGCCGTTGGAAAGCTTGTAATCTCGCTTACCTGGAGACTTACGCGCTAAGACTTAGCGTTAACAGTGACTATACCTTGATACTACAGCCCCACCTTTCTGTGGTAGCACAGCCAAGGCTACGCAACCAAAGTGCAAATAATGCGCACGTATTTACAGCTATAAATATGGAATATGTTTCGCTATGCGCCATTAATTCTTCATTTTGATGCGACCTGGTTTTAGCAAAAATAAAACGTTATTGCCGCTATCAGTGCGCAGCGTGTCTTTCCTGCATTTGAATGACTTTTCAGGGGGGTTAGTTGACCAAATAACGAGTTTCATATCTACCAATTGACTGCCGCCTGCTTCGTCGCCGCTATCACATGACCTTCTGAAGCGATGGTGTATAGGTACATTTAAGGGCGCTATAGTTTATTGCGTGCTTACACAATCAGCCTCCCTGCTTTATCAAGTAGTTTGCTGAAGATAAGCTTCATTACTCGCAGGAAGGAAATACTTCACTATCCTTATAAGCGCGCAAGTTGTGGCCAATGTGGTCGTACTTTTAGACGAACTGTATCGTTCTGAAGTTTATTTTAGCGTGCCGTGTGTGCATTACATTGCACTGCGAGGTATCCCCTCTATTATTCTTTGTATAATCCGGCCAGTTGCGCAAGTGTGTTCTTTTTCTCCTCACTGTATCTATGCGCTCCTTGTGCCTCAGGCCCTCATGAGTTATTCAACCCTGCTACGAGGCTACTTCACTGTAACCATGCATTCAGTGTAATTTTTACGCGCAGGTGCCCATACGCTATATCTTCTGGAACCAGCAAGATGAAATTGTTCGAGATATACCGAGCAATACTGCACTAGCTATATAACTTCCCTGATCAGCAGTATAGATCAAACAGCCCACATTTTACGAGAACCGTAATAAATTTTACGTACCTGGAGCTCATGACCCTCTACATGCGTCGGACTCGCATTAGGTTTTCGTTTATATCAAGGGCAAATTGCAAGATCTCTGTACTAACTTGTGCGGGGCATGTAGGCATTCGGACATTTATACTCGTACACCTGGTTAAATAAACCACACATACACTGCGCCTCTTCCGACTCATGAATAGGCAAGAATGCAGGTATCAGTAATTGTTTATAACTGAAAACACATCGGTAAGATCGTCGAATTCCTGCTTGACGCAGCACGTGGACCGCCCTTCCGGCGCACCCGGTGCGTCAGTTTCGGTATCTCCGGCACCGCGGTGTGGAAATTCGACGATGGATCTCTCAAACTACACGCGATATTTTCGATTTTTAAAAATTAGGCTCGCCATATATTGTGACATAGAACCACTTTGCCATATAAACAACCACCCTCTAATTGATAATTGAAAATTTAATTGAATTTTTTTTGTTAATTAGCCATTTCTGCGTGATCTAATTAGTGGCAAAATCTTTCCGCCTTGGCCTAGAAATTGGCTGCGAAGGCGACAAGTGCCTAACTATTATAGTTTTTAAAGGAAAAATCTGTATTGCTTAAAAAAAACACCCTATATATATATATATATATATATATATATATATATATATATATATATATATATATATATATATATATATATATATATATGCTGTTCCAAGAAATGTGTCTAATATCCTAAAAAAACTGGAAAATGCGACATTTGCTCGTTGTCCTCGCAATTGCTTTTTCTGTAGCGGCTTCCATCTTAAGATGGTTGAACACATGATTTGGGATAGTAGTTAAGAAAGCTAAGCTACCTCTTTTTGAATTAGTGGACTTATGCGGTTATGTGAAATGGTAGAATTTAAATAATTCGTGCGAAAAACCCACCGCAGCTTTGAGATACAGAAAAGGCGGCCTCTACAAATTATTGTGTCGTAATGAAATTCAGGCAAATTCAACGGCGAAACCGAAACCACAGCACCGATGAGCGCAACAAGCAGACGACTAGAATGACGTCACTGTTTCAGACAACGATTACAGAGGTGCAGTGCTTGCCCGTTCGTTAACGTATGTGCGTCATGCGTGCTACTACTGTAAACGGAGCCCACACACCACACCACGAAGTCGGCTGATGGTTTATATGACGAGGCTCACTCATTCTCGACGCCTCAGAAGAATATGGCAGTTGATCTCTACCGCGTTTCGGTTTTGCCACTTTATTTGTCAGAACATCATCACTTCGCAATTATTACTACTAGAGGCTGCTTTTTTGAAATCTCACAGCGGCAATGGGTTTCTCGCATGACGGACTCAAATTCTTTCATTTAACATAACCGCCTAACTCCGCTAATTAAAAAGCTAATAAATTTAGCTTTCTTAATTACGGTCCCAAATGACGTCATAAACCATCTCGAGATACCTGCCGCTACAGAAAAAGCAACTCTGGTGTTCTTCAGACGAAGAGGCTAAATCCATCAATATTGGCTGGTTGGAAATTTCAGTCCTTGCAGCTGTGTTTCAGACGCCATTGTGACATCATCACTTAAAAAGAAGTCTAGATCATATTTTTCAGGAAAAGGATGCCTTTGAGTGAATAGAAAATGCATACTTAGTGTATGCGAACATTTTATACAGTGACGAACCTACAATATCTGTTTGTTTTTTTGCATCGCTGACAGTACGTTATACAAATGGACAAAATGTATATATTCTTTTCACCAGAACAATACAGATACTCGTTCCTGGTCTCTGTGCCACCAAAGTATGAGACACGCAGCAGTGTATGTGAGAGTTTTCTGCATTTCATCCTTCATACCGGTCAATCAATACACTTTCCATTTGAAATCGTAAACAATAGCTCAAGATTTGCTTAGCGCGCGAACTTATTGTCAAAGTTCTTCCTTCGCGACACTCGAGGAATATTGTGTCAAATCTTTATATTTGAAGGTAATTCGTTTTGTGCGTCAGGCGCAGGGTATAAAAATACGCTCACTTGCTCATACAGGAACCGTTATCCTTGCGTTGAGGCCAGTCAATGCTGTCCATCAATGAAAATGGGCGTAAATATCAAGGCAATAAGTATTTCAATGCTCGTCGGGTTATCCATTGCTTGGTCACCGAATAGCCAGCCAACAGGTATTTTTCGAATATCCGTGTTGAATGCTTTATATGCTGTTTACTCACTTTGAATTCTGCTAAAAATACGTGTATTTATCATTTCGTGTACACACACGATGATAGAACGCGTGACTATTAGAATAATGCTGAAGAATGAGCATGCCGTCCCCTTCCGGCGTTTATTCCACCAGGAGAACGAACAACTACTTAACTATTTGCACTTGGCGACTATCGAAGATTGAGCTTCGGAATGTAAATTGTAACAAAATAATGAAATAGTTTTCTTTGGCGTAAAAAGACGCTCCAAAACACCCATGAATTCAAGGAAGCGAAAGCGATGTGGCATGTATGTATGTTGTCAAGGTCTTCACGCATTACATTCAGAAGAATTTTCTGTCGAAAGTTTTAAACAAGTGAAGTCTACACCCGCTTTTTCTTTTTTCAGGAAAAGAGAGTTGAGCTAGTACGATAGGATATCGTGCTATTAGTTGGCTTCTGTTTATGTACGGAAAGGTTGTCTGCCCCTCAAAAAAAAAGATAACCCTACAAAATTCAAAAATGTCTAACATTCGGGCGTGTAAGCGTTCCTAATAAGTGGCAATGTGGAATATTTTTGTATGGTCAAAGTATCGCAGTAACCATTCTCTGCAGGACTAATATTACATCCAGTTGTAACTAGATGTTCAATAGTGGAACGTGCATGGATGAACGAATAGTAGTTTCTCTTTGTAATATGTGGCATAGACCTTGCTAATGATAATTCTTTTTTCCACAGCTTATGACCCCAGGTGCAGTATTTCTCAACCTGTAAAAGCTTCTACCAAATGCTCAGCATACAGATATCAGTACGACAGAAAAACAAACTTGTGCCAGCCAGTTTGCTGCAGCTCCGCTCCATTTTCGACATTCATGGAATGTAGCCACACCTGCAGAAGCCGTAAGAAATGCACTCTTTCTTGTTTTGTTTAACTCTTATTGAACATTCAGCACCACCACAAAGCACATGTCTCCTTGTTAACGCACCTCTGTCTTTTCGTTCACATACTTCACATTTTTCTCTGTTCATAGTTAATTTCATGGAAACTTGAATTACTGAATATGATCCATAATATTTTAAGGCCTTGCTCGGCTAGCGAAATTCACTATTTAGCACACGACATCCATGTACTTGCTGCATTCGCTGCACGGTTAATTAATAATTGATATTTGCTTTTGCAAGTCATTTATATACTTTAGGTGATGCGGCTATAACGTTCGCAATGGCTATCCCCAGTGCAGGCGTCCCTCTCGAGGGAACGGGTTTGATTTCCAGCCACGGCTGCCACATTTCAAAGACGGCGGCATTGTCTATAGATTGTGTTTAGATTTACGGTCCGCAAAGCCAAGCGCCTAAAATTATTGGCGTATCTGCGACTACCACGTGCCTCATAATTATATCGTAGTTCTTGGGCGTAAAACTCCATTGTTTTTTACGTCCACGGTGTCCAGACCCCACATGCTTACGCAGTGTTCGCAAGCAGACTCATAACTTACAGGGATATTCTTCCCGCAATGAAAACCAGTCGAACTTGAGAAGTGTCTCCATTCAGGTACCAGCTCGAGTTTGAGAAAGTTGGAAAGCAAATACAGTTCAAACACAATTTAACGATGTGCTGACCGCACCGCAGTTCTTTCGTTAAAAGCGGAAGTTCGTTGAATAGAAAGATTTTTCGCACTGTAAATGTCTACAACTGCAACGTGCTCTGCCTCTTATGTGCTTAAGTTTTCTATTTCATATTCGCAAGAAATCCTCGAGGAAATGCACTATGTATGTATGTATGTATGTATGTATGTATGTATGTATGTATGTATGTATGTATGTATGTATGTATGTATGTATGTATGTATGTATGTATGTATACATGTATGTATATTTGTTCTGCTAGATGAAAACTTACTGGAAAATGCTAGTGTGAATTAGCTTTATTATCAACAAAAGCATCACTGATGTAACCGATTCCTGCATGGTTCTAAAATATCAACCACTTCCTTTTCAGTGGATGTGTGCTTCATGCATCGTCCGCTTTCCAGTTGCGCATCTCGAACGGTAACTGTTTACTATTTCAACACTGCAAAAGATGCGTGCTTCGCAGAGCCGGGCTGTACATACCAAGGAAACAACTTCCCTACCTTGGGAGAATGCCAACGTACATGTCGGGCAAGTATGTACATATCTGGGATGTTTCTCTACCTAGTGTACATAAGGAACTAAGGTTTAACTATGTATAGCTGTTTGCATGTTCACA
The DNA here is from genome assembly GCA_030522465.1 of Rhipicephalus appendiculatus. Classification (NCBI taxonomy): domain Eukaryota; kingdom Metazoa; phylum Arthropoda; class Arachnida; order Ixodida; family Ixodidae; genus Rhipicephalus; species Rhipicephalus appendiculatus. The sequence goes on from JALIZH010017949.1 coordinate 93,380, forward strand.
AGCATGAAGGATGACCTGATATTGAGTAAACCGGCATACTTAACTCCCTTTTCCTATTTTATCAGTGCAACTGCGTGTGTGTGATTGCGGCTGTAGTCAACGTAGATGAGTTTCTGTAATAAGCACACCCTTCACCCTCCCTCCCTTCGCCCCCATTTTTAGAATAACGAAGGTCAGTAAGCAAAACTTATTTCTGAGTTTGTCTAACACATAAGTTGCATCTCTGTATTCTTGGAATGAAGCCTTATTATCTTACCCGCCACGGTGATATAAGGGCTATGGTGCTCGACCTGCTGATCCGAAGGTCACGGCTCGAATGCTGGCGGATGCGGCCGCATTTTCGATGCGGGCTAAAATGCTTGTACTCTCATGTACTTAAATTTACGTGCACGTTAAAGGGGCCCTGAAACACTTTTTCAAATAATCACTGAATGACTTCATCAAAGTGGTTTATTAGCGCAGGAATCGCCCACCGCCGAAATATTTAAAATACGTCGAATACGAGTAGCTGTAATTGCTCAAATACGTAAATCAAGCACGCTGTAATTGTTTTCTCTGTTCCCCCCGTTCCAACGAGAGTGCTAGAAGCAGAATAGAGAGGGATGGCACCGGGGAAAGAAGTTACGTCATCGGCGTGATTACCTTGAGCACTTTTTATTTTTTTTCTTAGAATGCGCCGCTTACTTTCAGTGTGATCGCGTGCTCGCGCACCGGCATGTACCTGCCTCTTGCGGTGGCCACGATAACCATGCAGCTCACGATCCTCAATTCAGCCAATGGCCGTGCATTTAGGTATACAGACGGTCATTTGAGTATATAGCATCATTTGTAAATAGAGGAGGGAATGATTTTTTCCTGAATGCGACCCTCCAGGTGGCAGTTGCCAGCTTGCTCTCTCCCTCGTTCCTCTGTGTCCTTGTGTATCTGTGTATGCAAATCAAATAATAATAATAATAATAAATCATTTGTGAATTCCAGGCCGCGTGCTGCACTATAATGTTTGCGATGTTTGGGATGTTAAAGTCCACCAAGTATGATTATTACAAGCCTAATATTTTATCTACTGCGCTTCATTTGCTGTGGGTAGAGCTGAATATGTACTGCAATTGATGAGTTTAGATAGGGACATGCCACGCAGCTGGTCCAATATATCTAGTGTATCGGCTTGCCCAATATCCACTTCCGCGGATAGCGCCTGCTAAGGAGCCATCATAGGCCGCCTGAGTCATGGAGTATACTTCTGCGCCACCGACTTTATAGTACATAACTGGGGCATTAGTGTCATAAACGCCATCTGCATAGATGAAGGCTGCCCAAAGTATTCGTGCCGGCTCGTGGGAAGCCATGACTGCAGGAACGGCTAACAAAATTCAAAATAACAAATGAAACACCTCAGCCTTCATAGAATCAGTAAACAATAACTTCCCACGTGCGTTCAGAAAATACTTTCCATCGTATTGAATGTGTTGAATCTGACGATTCCCTGAAACGCAAGTTTTGTAGCGTTAGCTACACTGGCCTAGGCAAACCCGTTTCGCGCGGCACATCAAGAGCCGTGCTGCGCATGCGCGATGATCAGTGATGTCACACAGCTGGCGCACCAGAGCTGGCATTTCCCGCGCACTCCGCCGCCGCCGCGCGCAACTCACCGCCGCCGGTCTGCGCATTCCAGAGGAGTGACGTCGTAGCCGTGGTAGACGCAATGGCGCCGGCGCGCGCGCGCAGCTATTCACCTTCGCTGTGCAGTCGCCGTCTGACACTGCGCTGGAGCCGCTGCGCTTCTGACTGGCGTTTGCCAGTGTGGGATAGCCATGGAGATGGAGAGCGCAAAATGCTGCTCAACGGCGCAGAAGAGCGGAGAAGCGTGACTCATCGGATCCCGAAGTAGTTGCCTGGCAATTAGCAGTTGAGGGTAGGAACAATGAACAGAATACTGTGTTGGGGCCGTAGATACGGCAGCGTGTTACTTCACTGATCACCAAGCCGTCTTTGTGGCAATAGAGAAGCAACCTGACGTTGAGAAAAAAATATATATGTGCCACATAATACGTATACCGTGTTTGTGTGTCATTGGAGCAGCAGTAAGCATGATCATCAAGCTAATCCTAGACAATCAGGAAAGCTAAGAATGATCAGCTGAACCTTTGCTAACGCTACGTATATCCTGGCATAGCCGAGCTAAGTCACTGCAACATTTTTGACGAAGTTTTGACAATGTTTAGAAATTGGTGCGCTTTCACCTTAACAGGTGTAGGCACCCTACACTGCTTAAGTAGTGTTTACGAGAAAGATAATAGAGCCGTACTCAAACGAGTGTTCAATGTTGACCAAGTCGTGGCTTGCTTTCTGGAAATACGTGTAATTATTCTACGTCATCGAGCCAGATATTCGGTCACCACTGTGCTGAATGAATTGGCCGCATAAATTATTGTTCTGGCGAGTTTGAGGGGATAAAATTTTCCATCAGTGCACGTATACGGCGTCAAAATGCGTAAGAGGCTTCTGCCTACTCACACCAACTTGAAAATAAATTTTAACTGAATAGGAAGATGAATAAATTATGTTAAAGACAAACAGAGAGGGCGCTGGCATTTGAGTGGGTGCACTCTTATTGCCACGATTCTCGGGAATTATCCCTTCTCTGTCAGCCAGTCCCAATTTGAGTGAACGATCAAGTTAAATAAAAGCCGTAAAGATCTAATACAATAATTATGTTCCTAGGCCGTACTATGGTCAAGCCAACAGGCTCGATAGTAATGGCCATAAGCGGGAACTCTACGCAGTTCATTATAGAAGTTGTGGCGTCACTAGACGCTGGCGCCACTCGAATATTATCCTGAAACACGCCGATTCATTAAAAATATGATGTGTTAACTGGAAAACTTCAGTTCGCGCAAAATTGATTGCACATTCGAATGAATTGTAAACAGGTGCACTGCCTGAAGGTTTGGCAGCTGGATATGATGAAGCACAAATTTAATACATTGGCGTGAGTGGCACTGCGTACAGTTTGCGGAAACCGTGTAGGTTACAGTTTGTATTGCCATGAGATGCAAGCCTCGCATAGAATGCATTCTTACAAATCACTTTTTAATAAATGCAGAGACAACAGGTCCTTCACAAGCCGTGCCTGGTGTACCGGGTAATACCTTGCCCTCCCACCCAGGTAATAGCGGGGGATCATCTATACCACAGCAGATACCACAGTTTCCAGTGAATAGACCTCTGCCTCCGCAGCAAGGTGGAGGAAGGCCGTCCTCCAATCAACAGCAAGGAATCCAAGGGCAAATGACTCCAGGAATGATGCCATTACCTGGGCAACAGCAATGGATCCCCAATCCAACAGCGCCAACTCTGGATCAGCGACCTGGTGCACCAGGCAGTAGCTTCCCCTCTCAGTCGAATACAGTTGGGGCAACACCGTTGCCACAGCAGGTACCACAAATACCACAGTTACCAGAAAGTAGGCCAATTACACCGCAGCAGAGCGGGGACACGCCATCCTCAAGCCATCAGCGAGGAACAGTGGGGCAAATAAGTTCGGGAACGATGCTGCCGCCTGCACATCAGCCATCTAACCCCAATCTGGCGGGGTCAACTACTTCACATCAGCAGCCGCAACAGTCGTGGAATGGTATATTTCCACCAGTGAGTCCGCAGATTCAAGGCTCCGGGAGTGGGCCTCAGTTTCTCCAGCAATATGGACAGCAGCCGTGGAATGGCCCGGGAACGTCGCAGCAGTCGTCACTAAACCAGTCCAATCCTGGAATCACGCAAAATTTCACGCCCCACCAACACGGTACTGGCACTCTGTCAGTGTCCGACCAGAGGCCAGGAGAACAGCCATGGAGGGGCCATGCGGGGTCACGAATTCCTCAGCAGAACGAGCAGCAGTGGAGTAATGGTGTCCAACTCCCAAATAGTTCACCACGACCGCTACAGCAAGCCGGTTCTGGAGGGATATCAACGTCTCCGCAGCCGCAGTGGGGAAATCCTGCTGGGGTGTCGTACATTCATCAGCCTGGTCAGCAGCAACAATGGGGCAGCGGAAACGTGTCACAAAATTTACAGCAGTACCGAAGCGCTGAAGTGACGCCCTCTAATCCACAACTGGGACAATCATTGTCGTGGAGAAGCGGAGTTTCTGCAGGGGGCCAGCTACAGAGCACGGTAGCACAGCAAGGAAGCGGAGCTGCGAGAATGATTCAAAATCCGAGCCCGCAGCAACCATGGAGTGGGCAAGCGGCAACAGTAAGCTCACAGGGCTTACAGCAGGGGCAGTATCACTCGTGGAGAGGTGGAATTTCGCCAAGCAGCCAGCAAAATGCTGCCGCGCGACGTAATGATGGCTCAGGTTTACCTATTCAGAACCAGCCTACGCAGCCAGCACTGAATGGTCAGCTGCCATCACAGCCGTGGAACACGGGAGTGACTTCAACAGGTTCGCAACAAAATGCTCAGCAACAGCAAAATAATTGGTTGCTATCGCAGTTTCTAACGTCGTATCCGACTGCGAACCCAAAAAGCAGTATCCAACCTGTCGATACGTCGCCAAGTGGTGTCCATTGAACAACGAACGGTGCAGCGTAGTTTACGTCGCCAAAGCGTTTCAACATAAAGGTGAACCATTCTCTTCAATTATGAGATTGCAATCGCTTCAGAATATATTTTATAAGTCCAATGGTTCATCTCAACAAGAAATTTTTTCTCTAGAGCGATCGCACTATAATACGTTCGCGCAATAAAAGTTTAGAAAAGGTTTTACCGAAATGAACTGTCTTTGTGAATTGTCGTATATCACTATTGTTTGGAGATATAATACCACTGAATGCATTTTGCAGTCGAGCATTACAATCAAGACTACATTAGGTGAGTTGCCTGCAGCCGTTGTCGATCCTGCTTTCTAAGCGGCGAATTTCAACTGCACGCAGCTAGACCAAGACAACAAATGACGGGGCTTTTTTCTGTGTATCTTGCCATGTCCGGTTGAAATTCCAGCTGTAATACCAATGTTATATTATACCTTTGTACCCCGTAAAACCTTTACATATTGGGAGACGAAACTCATTAAAAGAGAGTTAATATTTAGGATCCGAACGTACGGAGAAACGCCTAAATATCGCGTTAAAGAACTCGTTTCGCAGAAATTCCGGTGTCGGCGTCAGTGTCAGCTTCGGTGTGGGCGTCGTCGTCATCGGTAGTGAGCGAAAAATCATCATCTTGTCCGTGACGGAAAAAACTCGAAAGGTGCAAATAAAATAAATAATAAGAATTTTCAGGTCGCAGTGAGGAACGAACCCAGGTCATCTGTGTGGCAATGAGGTGTTCTCCCACATAGCCACGGCATTTGTTGAAAATATTTTGGAAAAAAAATACTGTTTGAATGTCATGTAGATGATCGAGTCTCCTCAGCTCATGTAATATCGCATGACAGAATCCTAGAATCGCACCAGGCGTCAACACAAGTGACTTGCGCAACGAGTGGGTGGTTTTAAGCTGCCCACCCATTACAAAGCGTGGAGCTGCGCACATGCACGAGGAACCTTACGGACGTGTAGTGGCCATCTCGCCATTTATCAGAAGGAATAACTGTGGCGTAGGGGTCATTTAGCAACCGTATATCCGGTAGACGGTGTAGGACAGATTGAAACGGTCAATGTTACACGAACAAACGTTACCTTCCAAGCGGCACATTTGAAGGCAATGCGCACGGGGGCCCGATCATGCTATCGCGTTCAACCCCTAAAGGCGAAGCTCAAGCGTCCTCCAAGATTTGTCATTAAGATATTTCAACAGGAGAGAAGCATCACACGTGGGGGGATCGCTGGAAGCGAGCATCACATCACGCCATTGGCTCCCTGTGGAATTCGTATGAATGGGTCTCATCATATGTGGAACAGGGGTGTTCTTTGGATTGGCTCTACAACTGCTTTGTGATATCACTGCAGCCTGGGAACTTGCATCGATCTTTATGCAGTGACAGCGCTTTCAAATTAAAACGAGTTTAACAAATGTTGAGTTTAGCTTTCCCTTCGGTAGGAAGCTTGCGACCTGAAACCTTCAGGAAGCTAAATCGTGTAGCTCGTCCTGACTTGGTAAGGCTTTTACCCTCTCATTTGTCGCTTTCCCACACCTTGCTATAATGTACTATACATGGCTATGCTTGCTCTCTCCTATAACCACGTGTCGCAAAAGTTGGGCTAATCTAAGTACTATCCACCCTGGTACACAAAAAATTAAGGGAACACACTGGCGGCCATAGGTCGGCAAAACTTATGAAGCTCACTCAGACTCACTCACGAACTATATTTCGCCCTTAAGGCTCACTCGAACTCAGACTCACAAAAAGTTTCCTGAGCTGGACTCACTCGGACTCACACTCACGAAAATTTTCTTCAACCAAACTGACTCGGACTCAAACTCACCAAAACATTACTCACGCGGACTCACTCAGACTCAGACTCACGGCTCGATCTGAGTCTGAGTGAGTCCGAGTGAGTCGACTCATGAGTCCGTTGGCGGAGAATTACCTTTTTCAACCATGGTGTCAATGCTCTTTAACACCAATATCTCATGTAATCGGTGCTCTTAATGGGGCCTTTGGATTAGTACCTTCGAATATAAGTTATGAGTGCTCGCAAACCAGCAAGGTGACTTTTCTTGAAAGAGATGATGACATGAGATATATTTATTAAGAAATTCCCTGTAAAAGTTGGAAGGGGGAGGTCAATCACCCCACACGTAATTCGCGCCTCTGATCAATGAATATTCAAATAGTGTATGAACGACACTGACATTGAATACGTTTGAGTATACGTGAATATAAACGTGAATCCATGTAAGGCTGATAGTAGTGTTGAAGATGAGTAGATAGGACAATAGGTCGGCAAAAAAAGTGGAGCTCACTCAGGCTCACTCAAGAAATATATTTTGCGCTTTGGACTCACTCGGACTCATACTCGCCAAAATTTGCCTCAGCCGGACTCACTCGTACTGACACTCACGAAAATTGTCTTCCACCGGACTCACTCGGACTCAAACTCACCAAAATATTGCTCACCGGGACTCACTCAGACTCATGGCTCGATCTAAGTCTGAGTGAGTCTGGAGTGAGTCGACTCATGAGTGAGTTCGCCGACCTATGCTGGCGGCTTACGCTGATCAGCGGCCGCGCCTTCCAGCTTTTATTCTTAAATATCTGTACCGAGTGCTTGGCCGGTGATAAAGAGCATCTGTCAGTTCATGATGATGATAATGTTTTATCTACTACACACGGCAAACTTTGACCGTAACAGCTGTGCTTTAAAAAGCTAATTACAGAAAACCGAAACATTAAATAAAATACTTCTGTTAGGTTGCCAATTGTGTAGCGTGGGACACAAAGTCTGTGTAAAATTATCTTGTGCCACTCCTCTGGCCACTCTATTTATGTAGGCGTTTTACGTCCATCATTACGACTTTCTGGTGATTCGGTTGTCATTTTGTCGAAGTCATTCGGTGCATGTTTACGCAATTTCATTTCACCTTCATTCTCGTGTCATTGTCGTGCCATAAAGCAATTTATTTGTGGCCACGTTATGCAGATGACATGTTTCACGAATATTCCGCAAGACCTATAATTAAGGAATCTTGTAGTGGTTTGTGCTTACTGCGCATTCATTTTATACAGGGAGCGTATGCAGTAATAAAAAATGCATCTACGGACATCCGCCTGGCTTTGAGAGTGCATGGCTTTATATTTTCACGTGATTGTGACGGTGAAGAACGGGAAACGCAGCCAATAAGGTGGAAAGCTTTATTAGGTGAACTTGTGCCCAGGAAAAGAACTAATATTCAAAAGTGCAGAGAAATCGCTCAGTACAGGCATCGGTAGTCGGTAATCTGGTCATAGGTGTGGCGCATAGGCACTTATGCAGTTGACATCGCAGATTCCAACCTTACTATTAGTTGCCGCGTTCCATTATAGACTTTAATGATGGCGTTGTGCGCTCAAGCTTATCATAACAATATAAACTAATAGAGAACGTTCGGTTCCAGCGCAGTGCGCCGATGCAACTGGTTACACGTGTAACATACCGGTTACATCATAATGGAAAAATATTTGTACCTGCCATTATCAATAGCGTGATGTCGTCACTCTTTGTAGAATAACCGAACGTATACACTGTACATTGTCAGTTTCTTCACAACACTGTCCTCCCTATGAGTGTTGGTAACATAATGAACAAGCCTGGGGGTTTGTAAAGAAAGGTCTTCAATGCATAATCACTGCCCTGAAATTATTATATGTATCGGTAAAGGCAAAATTTATGTAGGGCGCTCTAATGCGACAGCGTTAAAGCGCTCGTTTTCGCAAAAATTCCAGTGTCGGCGTTGGCATTGGTGTCGTCGGCTGAGAGCGCCAAATCATCATCTTATCCATGACCGAGAAATCGAGAAAGATGAAAAGACAATAGAAAATAAAAAAAATTTGGTTCGAGTGAGCGCCGAACCCAGGCCGTCTGCGTGGGAAGCAGCTGTTTTACCACTGAGACACGATAGCTTTTTTTATTTTTTGTTCCTTTCATGGTATTTATTAAAGTGACTATTAGAATGCAGAATAAGGGACACAAATGAAGCAAACAAAAGTACAATCACATAGCGACAATAATCGCTAAGCATTACTCAGGAAACAGTCGATGGCTGCCACAACGTACAGTAGAACAGCGAGAGTCCTTCACATCGTGTTGTACATGAAAGGTGGTGAGGTCGAGCACCTCACCAAGATGGGGTACCAGTCCGGTCCAATGTCTAGCTCCTCATAAATGTCCTTAATTTGTATAGCCACTCGAATAAAGTGTATGCTTGAAGAAATACTGGGTTCTGCATTACGGTCTTGCAAACGTGTCTGCCATGCCACTTTTAGGAGCGAAGCTTCTTAGGCCAGCACCCCGCCGTCGCCGTCGAAGCTTCCTTCTCTTAAGCATCGCTTTAGGTTGCAGTCGCCGGTGATTTAACCCTTTCGGCCCTGGCGGTGTCAATTGACACCACCACACAAGATTTCTCCTAGCACCTCGGAAATGAAACCAAAACTGCTTATTCTTGGGGGAATGTTTCTTCAATGATCCCCACGGCGATTGACATCAATATTGTGGCCTGTTTGCGAAGCTGGGGGCCACAAAGAAGAAGAAGCTTGACCGAAGTCTTGGGTGAAGCCGAGGCGCGGAAGCTCAGGCGGGTAAGCGCCATTTTCGGGACGACGTAGGGAAGCTGTTTCAATGAGTATCACACTGGAAATTCTGACGTTAGTTCATATTTTGTCTACTCTAGTCAGTAGCACGAATAAAGAAGCCCTTTTTCTCATTTCACGAGCACTGAGCCCTGATGACCTAATTTGATGACATGTTAATTAATCCATAAATAATTGCACCACTGCCTCAATTTTTCGGTTATGGTCTTCTGAGCTCCTAACTATTATGAATATATGCACAAATAAAGTCACCGATCAAAATAAAAAAATCCAGGGCTGAAAGGGTTAAGAGGAAATGTTTAGGTCTTGAACGGTTTGGTTCTAGCGACCCAGAAATTCGAGGTTAAAAGAAATAAGCTCTGTGCACAACCGGTTAGAATAGTAGTCTTCACATTCACCACCTTTATCGTGGATTGTGACCCGGTGCCGGCGCAGAAAGAGAATGAAACGCTGCGCACGGCGTTCCGTCGCTGCCGTCCAAGCTCCCCACCGCATCACCGCTCGCAACCCTCTCCCACCTCTCTCCTTATACCTGCGCTGCGCACGCCGCATACTCACTCGCTCAGTCGTTCCCGCCACCGAGCGCAGCGGACGCTCTGCCCACCCGCTACCAACACTACCGCCTTCATGAAAGCTAGCAGGAGATCAGGCGCACAGTCGTTTGCGTACCATTTCTAAGGAGCTTCGCTGATCAGGTGTATTCGTACACGGAACAACTGCTAGTTTTTGCAGCGCTCGCTGAAGGACATCCCAGAACAGAATAGCGTCTTTGCAGCTAACAAAGCAATGTTCCATTGTTTCCGGCACATTGCATAAACGGCAGTTGGCAGAAGAAACAAAAATACCTTTTCTTTTTAACCATCACTCTAAAAAATGATCGAGTAAAAATGGTGTCTTTTTGTCCCACAACGATAATCGTCATCCGGCTTGCTGGCGCTTCCTTTCTTGAAAAATAGGCTCTGGCCATTTTCATATTAAGAATGCTATGCCACGCTGATAATGCGCATGTCGTTCGGGACTTGAAACTGCCGGGCGCGCGGCGATAATGCAAGGAAAGGAACGCAAAATTGGAGCTTATAGAAGAATGTATTTTAATTCGGCGGGATATACATTTTCCACATTTGTCTCAACACATCGTGACCTGTAAGATCGGAGTACAATGAATGGTACAACGGAGGCGGGAAGAGCATAGTTAGTAGATCATTATACAGTACATTGCGTGATACTGTGTACAGGTATTCTATAGAAAAGCAAGCTTTAAGGAACCGAACTGTGAGGTAAACTTCCTGCATGAATCCCCACATACTCGGGTGATCGGAGAAGCTTGATGAAACATTTAAGTCTGGTAAGCAATCAACAAGTGTAACCTGCAAGAATGAACGGATAAAGGGAATGTGAATTGTCTCGAAAAAAGAAGAATCGTGAAACTGTTTGCCATAGATAAATATGTTTTAATCTCAACCCACCCTCACTAACTGCCCTGAATATTTTCTCACAACGCATGGGCTCAAATGTCGAAGACTATATGAAGATAGCGAAAATTCGATGAAAACGTTGTACATAAAATCTTGCGCAACGGATAAGTTGCAATACGTAGTAAAGCTTTCCTGCTAGAAAAGTATTGAAGGCTTCAGCTCTCCCAGATATTGAAAGTCGATGGGGAACAAATGTCTGGGCCGGTCGTTCAAGCTTAGGGACGCGCTCCTTCCAGTACTGCACATTAAATTTATAAGCGTCTAGTGGTACACCGAGGTACTTTGGTGGTATTCGTGTCCAATTAATCCCTGCGAACTGATTTGGCGTGCTATCCCACGAGCGAAACCATAGTCCTAAACTCTTACAGGCATTTAAACGAGCTCCTGAGACAACGCCAAAATTTTGAATTGTAGATACCACATTTACTACGCTTGGTTTATCCGTGCAGATGAAAGCAACATCATCTGCATAAGCTAATACTTTAACTTCACTGCCACACAGTATATTATACAGTATATTATACTTCACAGTATATTATACTGTAGGCGTGAATACAACTGGACTGCATTATGTTTTAGCACAGCGGTTCTAGAGAAAGTGCAAACAGTAGTGGTGACATTGGGCATCCCTGTTTTATAAAAGAGCAAATAGAAACAGGTTTAGAGAGCTGATCATTAACGATCAGACGAGTTGAGCATTCATTATTATAAAGTTTAACGCCTTTAAGCACAATTGTGTCAACACTGGCATGCTGAAAAAACAGAAGAAAGGAACGATTGACTAACACGATCAAAGGCCTTTGCAAGATCTACCTGTAGCATTACAAGCTGTTTTTGAAAACCATAGCAGTATTGAAGAACTATTGCATAATGCCATTGGCCAGCCACGCTAACCAGAGCACCACTGAGTCTCTCACGCGACCCGCACCGCTCTTTGTTAGGTTCGAAGCTCCTTAGGCCGGCACTCCGGCGTCGCCGTCGCCGTTGAAGCTCCCTGACACGGTGCCAGCTGTGGCGTCTCCCACTCACGCGGGAGGATAAATGAGCTTTATGAGTGCTGGAACGCGGATGGCCTCTGCACGATGCATAATGCGCGTGAATACGAACGCACGCGAAGCGCAGGCAGATTAGCCTCCCTCTCCCTCTTCCTTCGAACTCTCCCCTCACACCGGCGAACGCGCGAAACCATCGCTTCACCCTGCCGTCCGCCCAGCGGTTGGTCCGTCGCCTGGACAATGAAAGGCTGCATACCGCCTCAACTACGTTTCTGAGCACCTCCAGAGAAATGGGTCGATAAGCGCCGCGCTTGCGAGGACGCACACAACGAATGACTGACACCTCACAACGGCGCCTCGCCAGTATTCCCTATTGCAGTACACGGCAGGATAACATTTATTTTTTTTTCTGGGAGAGATTCTGGCGGAAAACTAGGGCTCCGTGTTTTCGGATAAAGCCAAAAAATGTAATAGACACTCACCGGTAATATTTTTGGCAATTCGGATTTATTCGATAAACTCAGATTTTAAAAGAGCATTTTCAACGTTCAAAGGGCATTTTCAAGGATCAGATTCATCAATTGATTGGAACGACCATCCACCGGCGGCAGCAACCTCGTAAATTTTGCTTGGGTCTATTACAACCTGATTTAAGGTTGTTAAACTAACAAACGTAGATGTTTTGCATTCAATATTTGTGCTTCAGTGCATATGTGTTTGTGCGTTCAAATCGTCCCGACATCTGAAATGTCATTTCGTGTGTTCGCATGTTTTGGTGTTAAGATAAAATTTCATCTAAGATTTCGCATTATTGGGAACAATAATATTAATAGGTCCTTTAATTTTCATCAAGAAGATGAGAGAGAAGCAGCTTGCATAGCTCCTGCCCCCCGAAAGTACACTTTGGCAAATTCACAGCAGTACACTGCAGTGTTACATCACTACAGCCTTACATCTGTTGCAGTGCAGCTTTATTAACAGGATATGTAAAGACTGAGTGAAAAAAAAATTGAACGACTGAGACACTTGCTTATATGCAACAATGCAGCGTATTTTCATTAGAAATGATATGAATAAGAACACAATGGACAACTAATAAAGTAAATTTCAACACCGAATTTCGGAGATTTTGGAATTTACGAGAAAGAAACTCTGATAAACGCTGAAGTTTATCGAAAAATAAAGTGAACTACGAAAACACGGAGCCCTACGAATAACATAAGGCGCCCGTTAAAGAAGTCATCTTTACCTGCACGTTCTCGCACCATGCAGTCACTGAGGAAATAGGCGTATATATATATATATATATATATATATATATATATATATATATATATATATATATATATATATATATATATATATATATATATATATATATATATATTGCTAGAGAGAGACAAAGCTTCCGGTGTAGCTATAACTGAATACAACGTTACACAGCGTTCTTCAGACGAAGAGGAAAAATCGACCAATTCCATCAATACTGGCTGGTTTGGAAATGCCGTCCATGCAGCTGTGTTTCAGTCGCCATTGTGATGTCCTCACTTGAAAAGAAGTCTAGATTATTTTTCTTAAAAAAAGATGCCTTCCAGCGAACAGAAAATGTATAATTAGCATACGCGAACTTTTTAGACAGTGACGAACCTACAATACGTGTTTTTTTTTTCATCGCTAAGGGCACGTTATTCAAATGCACGAAATATATATACTCTTGTCACCAGTACAATACCGATGATGGTTTTGTGTTTCTTTGCCACCAAAGCCTGCCTATGAGACGCGCAGTGGATTATGTAAGATTTCCCAGAATTCCACCTTTCGTACCGATCAGTCAGTCCGCTTCCAGTTTGAAAGCGTGAAACAGTCGCTCAAGATTTTCTTATCATGCAAATTTTTGTCAGAATCCCTGGTTCACTACGTTCTCGGCACTCCAGGAAGATTGGGTAAAATTTTTATTTCCTGAGTGCATTGTTTGTCTTGCGTCACATGCAGGGTATAAAAAATTCCCTCATTCGCTCATAAAGGAAACCATTTATAGTTGCGCTGACACCATTCAACGCTCTCGGTCAATGATAATGGACGGAAATATCAAGGCATTAAGTATTTTAATGTTTGCAGGGATCTCCATTGCTTGGTCACCGATTAGTCGCCCAGCAGGTATTTTATGAAGATCTGTCTTCATTGCTTTATATGCACATTGCTCATTTGAATTTTGTTAAATATTATGTGGACATATTATTTCGTGTGCAAACTGCCGTGATACTAATATAGTCATACAACTACAATCATATTTTATACATATTGGGCAAATACCCTAAAATATTATTACAAGAAATAGCAATGTTAAGCTAAGTAATTCAGAAACAGACATCACGTTATGGGTTCTTTTCTCAATAGTTTAGTTAGTATTATCCACTCGGTGAAGCGGCAGCATTTTGCTACTAAAAGTGAAATGTTTTAACGCGTTCGTAAGGCCACCCATAGCATGCATATATATATATATATATATATATGTCATGGGAATTTGCGCACCGTTACAGAGGTTGGTGAATTGCTTTGTCCCCTAACGTTATTTTTTCGCACACTATAATTAGCTCCACGTGCTTCGCGCCAATGAGGCTTCGTTACAGTGTCAACGAAATACATTTTAGGAGAAGTATTTTGTAGCGTAATAGAATGACAATATGTGGACGTGTTTAAAGCTGCGCTGCTTACTTTCAAAAGGGCGCAAACATTTTGTAAGGTGAGTGTTCATGTACTGTCGGCCGCAAAAGTTTACGGGATCTGCAGCGCGTGGCGGAACGACGAAAAACTGCATCGCTGCGTCACCTACCGTGACACGGCGGGTGTTGAGGATTTCGGTGGCGGCCTCCGCGATAAGATCGGGCAACGTCGCGTTGTCTAAGCGGGCCGTCGCTAATCCCTGTGGCCGATAGCCTCAACACCTGCCGTGTCACGGTAGGTGACGCAGCAATGCAGTTTTTTCGTCGATCCGCCACGCGCTGCAGATCCCGTAAACTTTTGTGGCCGACAGTACATTTTTGTAAGAGGAGTGTTAATGTAAGCAATCTTGCAAAAGGAAGAGGCCTGACGACAGTAATAGGCCAACTCGATAACGAAAGACATGACCGCCCATGCTTTTCCATCTTTTCGCGACTTGTTAATACAAAATAAGTCCTTTAAATGGCACGCGTTGCTCTATAGCCGACACAATATCCATGTGAAGATGAGTCACTTAATGTTAAAGACAAATGGAGAGGGCACTGGCATTATAGAATTTGTAACGTCACAAGATGCTGGCGCCAGTTGAATATTTTCCTGAAACAAACCCATTCATAAAATATATTATGGAAGTTTAACTGGCAAACTTCAGTCTACTCTAAATTCATTGCACGCAGAAATGAATTGTAAACAGTGAATTGCCCGAAGATTCAGCACCTTGACATGAATAATTAGAGACCTAATAGATTGGCATTAGTGACACTATTGGATAGCATTTGCGCAAACAGGTAAGGTTATAGTTGGTGTTGCTATCGCATGCAAACCTTGCATACAATGCATTTTTACGAATCCAATTTTTGAAATTTTCCAGAGAGCACAGGGCCTGCACAAACCGTGCCGAGTGTACCGGGTAATATCTTACCCTCCCGCCTGGGTAATGGAGGGGGGACCATCAATTCCACAGCAGATACCGCAGTGGCCGCTGAGTAGACCAGAGTTTGCGGAGCAAGGCGGAGGCAGGCCATCCCTTTAATCAGCTCCAAGGAACCCAAGGGCAAGCGACCTCAGGAATGGTGTTATCACCTGGGCAACAGCTAAGGACCCCCAATCCATCAGCGCCAATTTCGCATCAGCGAGCTGGTACAACGGGTGATATCTTCCCGTCTCAACCAGAATGCTGGAAGGACGTCACCATTACCACAGCAGATGCCACAGATACCACAGTTATTACCAAGTAGACCAATGACACCGCAGCAGAACGGGGTAATGCCGTCCTCCAACCAGCAGCAAGGAATCCAAGGGCAAACGACCTCAGGAATGGCGTCATCACGTGGGCAACAGTTCTGGATGCCCAATTCATCAGCGCCAACTTTGCATCAGCGACGTGGTGCAACTGATAGTAGCTTCCCCTCTCACTCTAATACTGGAGGGGCGCCACCATTTGCACAGCAGATATCACAGATACCACAGTTACCAGCAAGTAGGCCGATGACACCGCAGCAGAGGAGGGGCACGCTGTCCTCCAATCATCAGCAAGGTACACTGGGCCAAATAAGTTCGGGAACGATGCTATCGCCTGCGCATCAGCCGCCTAGCCCCAATCCGGCGGGGTCAACTACTTCACATCAGCGGCCACAACAGTCATGGAATGGTATAATTCTACCAGTGAACACGCAGTTTCAAGGCCCCAGGAGTGGGCCTCAGTTTCCGCAGCAATCTGGACAGCAGCCGTGGAATGGTCCGGGAACGTCACAGCAATCGTCACCAAACCTGTCCAATCACGCAATCGCGCAAAGTTTCTCGCCCCACCAACGCGGTGCTGGCACTCTGTCAGTGCCCAATCAGCGTCCAGGAGAACAGTCATGGAGGGGCCGCGTGGGCTCACAAATTCCTCAGCAAAACGCGCAACAGCAATGGAGTAACGGTGTCGTACCTCCAAATAGTCCACAAATACCGCTGCAGCAATTGGGTTCTGGAGTGATATCAACGTCTCCGCAGCCCCAGTGGACAGGTCCTTCAGGGTCACCGTACATTCCTCACCCTGGTCAGCAACAGCAACGGGGCAGCGGAAATGTGCCACAAAATGTACAACAGCATCCAAGCGCTCAAATTACACCTTCGATTTCGCAACAGGGGCAACAAATGTCTTCGAGAAGCGGTGCTCCTGCAGGGGGCCAGCAGCAGAGCACTGCTGCACAGCAAGCTTACGGAGCTGGTCCTTCAAATCGGAGCACACAGCCACCTTGGAGTGGCCAAGCGGCAACAGTAAGCTCACAAGGTGTACAACAGAGGCATTCATACTCGGGGAGAGGTGGGATTTCTCCAGGTGGTCAGCAGAACGTTACGGCGCAACGTACTGACGGCACAAGTTTACCTACTCAAAGGCGCCCAGCGCAGCCATCATTGAATGGCCAGCCGTCATCACAGCTGTGGAAAAAGAGTGTGACACTTATACTGTCACAACCAAATACTCAGCAGCACAAGGCGTTGCTATCGCAGTTCCTATCGTCATTTCCGACTATGAATCCAAGCGCAGTGTCCAAGCTGTCGATACATCGTCGAGTGGTGTCCATTGAACAACGAACGGAGCAGCGTACTTTGCGTCACCAAACTGCTTCAACATCAAGGTGAACCACTTTATTCATCTATGACAATGCAAACGCTTCACTGAATAATTTATATATATATATATATTTATATATATACAGCGTCGGTACTATAATACTTTCACGCTATGAAACTTCAAAAAAGGTTCACCAAAATGAACTATCTTTGCGAATTGTGACGTATTACTATACTTTGAAAGATTACCAACAAACTGAATTTCAGCCAGGTATACCCTTAAACCCGAGAATCAATTAGCGGACATCCGTAAAAGCACTGAAGTATATAAGGGACACTCTTTCAGCTTCAGACGTGTAACATCGCAGTTCGTTCTATTCAGAACATTAAGAATGCTTGCTGGCAACAATTGCCAGAACTAATTATTATGGTTATCTATATCTATATATATTGTCACATGGTTGCACGTCGACGAAGGCAACAGTGGGCGTGTTAAAGAAGAAACTCTTTATCTGGCAGAATTGTGGCTGCGAAACTGAAGGTCCGACTACAGCAATACACAATGGCACTGATAGCGGCGAACAGCGCGTCGGCCGTCGATTATCTGATCCGCGGCAAGGCGCGTCGGCATTCATACACGTGCCGAGAATTATCGAACACGTGCCGAGAATTCGAGAATTATCGCTGGTGGCCGAGTTTGTTCCAGAATGAACTCAGCTGTTTGCGTTTGCGCGCTCAGGCCGGAGAGATTATTCGAAAACTTTCTAGAATGACCTCAGACATTCTCGCGCCGATTGCGCAAGGCAGTATGTACACACGCAATACGCCGGCAACATAAAACATAGAAAGGAGCGCGTTTGGCATAGTATATATATATATATATATATATATATATATATATATATATATATATATATATATATATATATATTGTGATGACGAAGAGTGACACCGGGGTTCGGGCGCGTGGGCAGCTAGCGAGAGGCAGAGGAAGACGAGGAGAATATAGAACAGCCGGCCCAGGAACGGGTGCTGTCTCTGTGTCTGATTCCTCACAATATATATATATATATATATATATATATATATATATATATATATATATATATAATACCACTTAATGAATTTTACCGTGGAGCATTACAATCACGACTAATTTAGGTGAGTTGCGTACAGCCACTGACGAACATTGTTTTTAACCGGCGAATTTCAACGAGGCGCAGCTCGATGGAGACAACTAATGCCGGCGCTTTTTCTTTGTATCTTACCGTGTCTGGTTGAAGTTCCAGCCGGAAAAACGATGTTATATTGTACCCGTGTGCATAGATCGGTAAAAAATGTGGAGTTCACTCAGACTCACACATGAAATATATTTTGCCCTTGCTACTCACTCGGACTCAGAATCACCATACTTTTCTTCAACCGGACTCACTCGGACTCCAGAATCATTAGAATTTTTCCCAGCCGGACTCACTCGGACTCAGACTCACGAAAGTTTTCCCGGCCGGAGTCACTCAGACTCGAACTCACAGCTCTATCCGAGTCTGAGTGAGTCTGAGTGAGCCGACTCATGAGTCTGTTAGCGTACAATTGGGTTCATCAAACTTAATGTCAATACTCTTTAACACCAATATCTCGCGTAATCGGTGCTCTACTTGGCGCATTTTGATGTGCCTTCAAATATCAGATATCAGTGGTTGCAATTCAGTAAGGACGTTTTTATTGAAAGAGATAACTCACATGAAATATTTTTTATCAAAAATTCCCGGGAAAGAGTTTTCGAGGGTGGGGGGAGATCATGACACCCCCTCCTCCTCCGTAATTCACACCTCTGATCAATAAATATTAAGCTAGCGTATGAATACTGGAGCTTTGAAGTATGCGCGAGTATAAACGTGGGCCTACGTAAGGCTGATAGTAATGCTGAAGTGGAGTAAGTAGAACCATAGATCGGCAAAAAAGTTTAGAGCTCACTCAGACTCACTCAAGAAATACATTTCGGGCTGGGCTCACTCGGACTCAGACTAGCCAAAATTTTCCTCAACCAGCCTCACTCGGACTCGGATTGACTAAGATTTTTCTCAACCGGACTCACTCGGACTCAAACTCGCCAAAATATTACTCACCCGGACTCACTCAAACTCACACTCACGGCTAGATCTGAGTCTGAGTGAGTCTGAGTCAGTCGACTCATGAGTGAGTTTGCCGACCTATGCCCGTGTGCTCCAGAATACCTTTAGACATTGGGAGACGAAACT
>JALIZH010017950.1:0-19115 GCA_030522465.1 Rhipicephalus appendiculatus
GACATTGGGAGACGAAACTCATCCAAAAGAGAGTTCATTTTGCAACCGTAATGCACGGAGAAAAGGCAGAATATTGACATTAAATATTTGTGCAATCCATTGCAGCCGGACATAAGCAACACACATGTCACTGCCGGAAGCAAGCACCCCATGACGCCGTCGGCTGCCTGAGCAACTGGTAGGAATGGGTCTCGTCATATGGGAAACCATTGTTTCATTTGGATTTGCTGTACGGCATCTCAGTGATAGCACTGCAACGTGATAATTTATAACGGTACTCACGTAGTCACAGCTCTTTCAAAATAAAAAAGAAGTTTCGTAAAAGTTGACTTTATTTTTCCCTCGTGTAGAAACATTCATGCCTTCTTTATCCTTTGATCTAAACTTTGTAGGTCCAGAGGAACCAGTTCGCTGGACGTATCACCTCAGGACAAAGGAAATCCCTCCTGAGCTAACAAAAAGCCATTGGCATCGCTTGATCATTCATCAGGACGTCTCTGAAAAGTGCTGCTGGCACAGAGAGAAAAACGTGTTTCCGAACAAATTAAAGGATTGATTGAAGCCTCCTAGCCTATAACAGTGGTGCGCATGGAAGCTCTGAAGCGCTTAAATGTTCAAAATAGAAAAGAAACGAAAAAGTAAAAAAAAACATGATCCCTCCCTGATAGAAATCAGTATAATCCAAAACTAGCGCATGTTCTTACAGCAGTTGTTGACCGCTTACTGTACTATGACATTAGAGAGCTTGCAAAAAGTGTATTGGTGTTTGGCCGCTATAGCACCGTTAAACATGGATGCACCCACGTTGACGCTTTGTGGTACATCTCCATCCCGACGACTAACACCCATGATGAATGATTATACAAACCATTGTGGCAGATGTAGTAGTAAACGGTCAGAGCGTAATCGGAGAAAGCGGTGTGACAGCGAGATGAGTGTCGCTAATTTGACGCAGAACATAGGCTAAGGTCGACATCCTGCGGCATTTTAACGAGCTGAACGCCACGGCCGGACTGAACGCCACGGCCGGACTAGAGGGAAACGCAACGCGCGTCATGTCTCCCCTGTAGTCAGGCTTCGATTTTCTCGGGGTGAGCGTAATTGCGGAACGCAGTGTTACAGAGAGACAGGCGCGCGTCGCAGAGCTATTTTTGGTGCTGATGGATGCTATGAGCCACGCCCACGCTTGAGGTAAGGTCGCCACCTGATGGTGCGTTAGGGCGTTGACAAAATTGCACTTCTCATTAAAAGAAACGCGCCGAAACGGACGGACGCGTCGCAACGACGTGTTGCAGGAGTCAATCGCGGAGGCCACGGTCATGGTGCATTACTTCACTTTACTGCTCTGAGAGGGCGACACGACCTCGCCTACAAAAAGCACTGTGAGAGGAAAGTGTGAGATATAAAAGGTGCGTATATATAGCCTCCAGAGTATCTGACCGTGACACAGTGGAAAGCATGCCTGGCTACAGCCGTCGCGGACCGAGAGGTCATGTGTTGGATCCCCGGTGACGGAACTCTTTTTCTTTGCGATATCATCACGTGCATTTTTTCTACGTCATTTTTGTGACGGAAATACGTCACTGAAGTCTTGGTGGACCCTGGCATAAAGCATTTTCGTGTTAAAAAACAAAGGTAAGGACGAAGCGTGCAAGAACACCGCTTCCCTCCCGTATGTTCATGACCGTGTCGCACAGGCTAAAGCAAATAGAAAGCAGGTATGGAAGGAAGGTGCTTTTTAACGGCACAAAAGAAGTTGCGGGAAATTTGTCAAGTATAGAGAAGAGCGCTAAAAGAAAAAACGGCAGCTGCCAGTCAACACGCACGGTAAAACATGAGAGAAGTTTGTCAACTCCGCAAGCACGATGGTGCACAAGATACCCATTGCATATGGACAAATGTATATAGGACAGACAGGGTGCTGTTTTAACAAAAGGTTGAACGAACGCATGTACAACCTGAAAAGAATCACTGCATGCTCTCATTTGGCGGCGCACTGCAGTAATTCCGAGGACAGCGCACTCATCCCCTGTTCGACAAAGCTACTGTTTTGTACACAGGCAAAGACGTAGACTGATGGAAGCGTACTACATAAAGAAGAACTAGGGCAAGTGCATATTGCGGCCATTTATTGCCCCCCTATGACGTCGAGATAGCACTTCTAGATTTCGAGTGAGCAGATATAATATTAGGAATAATTGTTGGCTTTTAACGTCCCAGAACCACGATAGTATTACGACGGACGCTGTAGTGAAGAGCTCCGGAAATTTCGACCACCTGGGGTTCTTTAAGGTGCATCTAAATTTAAGCACATGGGCCTCCAGCGTTTTCGAGTCTATCGAAAATGCAGCCGCCGCGGCCGGGATTCAATCCTGCGACTTACGGGTGAGCAGTTGGGCAACATACCCAATAGACCACCATGATGGACGGGCGAGCAGATATAGGACTAACGCGTAGAAGCACAGTCTCATCTTTTCGTGTAACTTCTTGCAGGAGTGTATATCGCGGCTATAGTGCGCAGGTGCGCAAGTTTGGCGTTCCCTATATAAACACGTTTCTTGAATAAAAGCAATCACAGTTTCGCCGCAAGGGCGAAGCAATGAATATAAAGCAAGAAATTGGAATGTCACACGAAGAACGACAAGCAGCTCGATACTTGTAGTGCGCCGCTGAAGCACCAAGACGGACGCTCTACAAGAACTTGCAGGTATACACTGGACAAGCGTGAACCAACAACTGTCACAATTGTTAGATCTTTGTGTTTTAGGAATCAGCTGCGAGTATTTACAATGCGGAACCCGACGCTCTTAGATATTTCTTTTTCTTTTAAACTGGGCGCATGGGGGCGCATAGCAGGGGACCCCTCTGCGTCCCCCTGCCACGTGGTGGCGTCCTACCCGAGGTGTTCCCAGCGTTATTCTTTTACAGTGAAAGTTGTTATGACATCACAACAAGGACCGTTTTCGCGCGTTAGTTGTCCGCTGCCGCCGTCGGTGTCCGTAACCACTCTCGTGTGAAATAACAAAAAAAAAAGCCGGCAGATCCCACGCACTGTGGGAATCGATGTAATGCGAAGCAGCCAGGAAGGAGCAAATCATACTTTACATAATTTCCATGTCATCTTTTACATGTTAGGACCTGTCATTTATGTTCGTTGTACAGTCACGTCGCGCAGTCACGTCGCGCAATTTTGGGGTATATCAAGCTAGCGGACTGGACGCAAGCGCACCATGAGCGTGGCATGTAAATGGCGTTGTAGATGACACGGATGCCAAGATTTTCATGTTACCACCTGCCACTTATGTTCGTTATACAGTGATGTCACTCAATGCCAAATTTGGTGTATATCAAGCTCACGAAACGCCCGCGTGCGCGCCATGAGCATGGCATGCAAGTCATGTCGCACATGACATATCATGATTTCCATATTACCACTTGTCATTTATGTTCGACATACAGTCACATAACACAATACCAAATTTGGTGTATATCAAGCTAACGAAACGCCCGCGAGCGCGCCATGAGCGTGGCATGCAAGTCATGTCGCACATGACAAGTCATGATTTCCATATTAACACTTGTCATTTATCTTTGTCATACAGTCACGTCACTCAATCCCAAATTTGGTGTATATCAAGCTAACGAAACGCCCGCGAGCGCGCCATGAGCGTGGCATGCAAGTCATGTCACTCATGACAAGTCATGATTTCCATATCACCACTTGTCATTTATGTTCTTCATACAGTCACGTCACTCAGTGCCAAATTTGGTGTATATCAAGCCAACGAAACGCCCGCGAGCGCGCCATGAGCGTGGCATGCAAGTCATGTCGCACATGACATGCATGATTTCCATATTACCACTTGTCATTTATGTTCTTCATACAGTCACGTCACTCAGTGCCAAATTTCGTGTATATCAAGCTAACGAAACGGCCGCGAGCGCGCCATGAGCATAGCATGTAAACCATGTTGTTCGTGACATGCACGTCATTATTTGCATATTACCTCCTGTCAGTTTATGTTGGTCATGCAGAAATGTGTCATCGTACCAATTTTTGGATATATCAATTTAAGATAACGGCCTCAGGAGCACTTCAGCCATGGCATGTAAATCCTACTTTTCATGACAAGTTAGTCCTGATTTTCATGATATAACCAGCGAATTATGGTCGTCATAGAGTCATGTTATGCGATACCAAATTTGGTATAAATCCCATTAACGATACGGCCAGGAGAGCACAAAGTCGTAGGCGGCTAGATAGATAGATAGATAGATAGATAGATAGATAGATAGATAGATAGATAGATAGATAGATAGATAGATAGATAGATAGATAGATAGATAGATAGATAGATAGATAGATAGATAGATACGCTCAAAGTCGCCGAAGTTAACTAAGAAATGGTTCGCATTTAAAACGAAATAAATAAAAAAAATCCCTAGCAGGGATGGGAATCGAATCCGGGAACTCTGCGTGGCAGCCCAGCAATCTGCAACTAAGCTACGGCAGTGCTTGAAACTGCGTTGCAAACTGACCCTATGCACGTTTCATGTCGGGTAAGGAATCATGTTAACGAGTAATAATGCGTTTTAGAGCAGTAAAGTAACAACCAGGCGTCAGACAATGCTTTGAGTATCGAGTGCGTCGTTCAACGGTCTAACCAATTACGAAAGCCTCAGGCATAATTCTTCATCGTCGTCAGCCACAGCATCAGCAAAGCGCACATAATGCGTCACAAGAAAATAGGCACCGTCCACTAACCAGAGCAAGCACTGGCCCGTTCCAAGTTCACTGTAATTGGCTGTTAGGGACTTGCAGAACATAGACGCGCGCACGCGTCTCCGCTTCATCTCGGCCGCGATCAGTCAGAATCCACCCACTCATGCAGGGATGTAGACGCGCGCATGGTTTTCCATTTTGATCGACCCCATTTCAATATTCCTTGTTTTAACCGCTTGGCTGTGCATTCTGGCGCTGCAGTCAAACTGGAAAACTTGACTGCACGGTGCCTATAGCGGATGCCGCGCTTTTCCGAAGAATGACGAATAATGGCAAAGAGGACGCTTCACCACTACACAATAATTATGATAATTTATGGTGTAGTATGTACCATGTGTACTTGTAGTGTACTTGTAGCAGTTGTCCCAAGAGTTTAAAAAAAGGCTCCAGAATGCCGCTCTGGCAGCTTTCGCTGTGACTGTACTGCGCGTACCCCGCAGGCCTGGCGGTTTTTTTTTCCACATCACGAGTGGGTACAGAAAGGGGCCACTTTTTCGTGCGCATCTCAAGGGCAGTTTTCAAATTAAAAAAAAAAATATGTAGCAGCGTTGCGTGATAGAAAAAGCGCTCAAGCTCATTCGAGATCTGCCAACCGCCATCGGTTAACGGTGTAACATAAATAGCTTGCCGTTAACCTGCCGGCGCAAGCACGGCGCAAGCACGGCGCATGGTATAGTTGTCCACGTCGGCGCGCGGTGCAGCGAGAGGTCGCTGGTGCGAATCCTCAGTCGGGTCCTTCTGAATTTTTCCTTTTGACCTTTTTTTTTTCTTCGTGTCTTTTTTATATATACACATATATATACTTATCAGGGACATGACGGCGACGGCAACAGCTGTCCCAAAAAACCGCAGAGAGTGTCAGTATAACTGCTATCGCAATAAAATATTCAGTTCATAATCTGCACTGTGTCCCGTCGTGTACGTGCCTTAAGCTTTTGCTCATTCTGGTCGCACTATAACGTTAGAACCAGCACCTACTAGCCCAGTTCAGTGTACCCCTAGAAGAGAGGAGGAAAGAGAGAGAAAGAAATATACATACAGAACAATAGATAGCAAGACTCGGTTGGTGTTAGTGTATGGGTCCGACGACCGCCGGCAGCAGCTGTGGCGCTTCAGCTTGAACGTTATTTCGGCAAAGCTCTTTCTCGCAGGTTTGACACCCGACCCGTCTACGTGATTTCTTGATCAGTGTTTCTGTTCCTTCTTTTCGCCAGGAGTCGAATAAAAGGAATAAAGGAGTAAAAAAACAATAGGCCATTGAGCTTCATTGTAGAGGTCATGCACTACAACACTGACTTTTTATCCAGCAATCATTTATTGTGCTGTCCATTTCAATGTAGAGGAGTTTCTTCTAGTGTCAGTGTGCGCTGTAAGCCATTATGTTTCTTCTAGAGTCACTCAACTCTAAAATCAGCAGAGTTGTGTAGGTATAATCATAAGCCTGAAAACACGCTTACGTGTCCACTCACTGAGACTCTACTGGACTAAGATCAAGCAGCGAGTGCGTGTCTGAGTCAGTCCGGACGAGGAATATTTTGATGATTTTTAGTCTGAGATAGTAGCATGGTGAAAACCCTCAGTGAGTCTGAGTCCGAATCCGGTTGAGGGAAATTTTGGCTAATGTAACTCCGGGTGGGTACCTATGTTCAAGATATTTTAGATGTGAAGCATCTTATGGCGAAGCTTAATCCGGTGGTGGTGGTGGTGTGCCGGCGTGACCACCCTTACTGCGCATGCGCAAACCTGTCAAAAACAAATAAAAATAAAAACCTCCTCTCCCCCTCTCTCTCCTCTAGGCATCCCTCCCCGCGGCAACCACACCCTCACTGCGCATGCGCCTCCCCTCCTCTCTCCCCTCCTACGTTCCCCCCCCTCTCTCCTCTCCTCTAGGCATCCCTGCCCGCGGCGTCCATACTCCCACTGCGCATGCGCGTCCCCCCCCTCTCTCTCCTACGCTCCCCCTCTCTCCTGTAGGCATCCCTGCCCGCTGTGTCCACACTCCCACTGCGCATGCGCGTCCCCCCCCCTCTCTCTCCCCCCCCTCTCTCGCCTCGCGACGCCGACGCAGGCAGCGTCTGCTAGCGAGTTTCTTGGTTGAAAAAACCGAGTGCTCGCGCTGCACAACCGTTCACTGGCCACCCCGTATATAAGGTAATGGATCTTGACCTCCAAGGTGGTGCCGGTGGGAGATTTCTCCTGTGCGTTGTTGAACAATAAAAATTCGCAGCGTGCGCGTTAACCAAAAGCGGACTGCGGGTCTCTGTGTCCAGTCGGAGTCTTCTCTCATTGCCCTTTAGAAGCGATTGGCATGTTCCACTAGGAAACACCGCCCCATCACTGCGTGCTTTGCGCCTCCCCAGTTTTCTGTCCTGCGCAACGCTGCGATGAGCACCAGCGCCAACGCCACCGCCAACGTAAGCGTTAGCGCCCGCTGCTTCACATCTACATATGGTTCCCTTTAGCGGGAGTTGGTGTAATTTTTTCTTGACTGACTCTGAGCAAGCTCCCCATTTTTACCACGAAAGTGTTTTATGCCGGGGTCCACCAAGACTTCAGTGACGTATTTCCGTCACGGAAATGACGTGGAAAAACTGCACATGATCAGAATACTAAGGAAAAGAGTCCCGTCAGCGAGAGTCTAACCCATGACCTCTCGGCTCCCAACAAGAGATGCCGGGCACGCTATCCACTGTGCCACGGTCCCACACTCCGTAGCCTTTACAAACGCGCCTTTTATATCTAACACTGTCCTCTCACATTACTCTTGGTAAAGGGAAGTAATGCATCGTGACCGTGATTTCCACGATTAGCTCCTTCAAAGCGTCGCTTCTACGCGTCCGTCCCATTCGGGGCGTTTCCATTGGGAGAAGTGCAATTTTGGTCACACCTTAACAGAGCGCCGGTTTGGCGACTTTACCCCTAGCGTCCGCTTCAGTCATAGCATCCATCAATACCAAACACTAGCAGTTGTTCCGTGTACGAATACAACCAATGAGCGAAGATCCTTTGGAAATGGGATGCAAACGACTATGCGCCCGACTTCGCTGCTGGCTTTCATGAAGGCGGTGGGGCGGGAGCGGGTGGAGAGAGCGTCTGCTGCCTTCGTGGCGGGAAAGACTGAGCGAGTGTGTGTGTGCGGCCTGCGCAGCGCAGGGATAGGGATACAGGTGGGGGGAGTGGTGTGAGCGGTTATGCGGCTGGGAGCTTCGACGGTGGTGACAGAACGCCGCGCGCAGCGTTTCATTATCTTTTGGCGGCGGCGCCGGGTGGGGAGAGTGTCTGCCACCTTCGACAAAGAGCCCGTAGTGCGCTAGAATGATGTTTGCCATTTCACAATCCACGATAAAGGTGGTGAGAGTGAAGACGACCATTATAACCAGTTGTGCACAGAGCTTATTTCTTTTAACCTCGCATTTCTGGTGCGCTAGAACCAAACCGCTCAAGGCCTAAACATTTCCTCTTAAATCAGCTGCCACTGCAACCTAAAGCGATCCTTAGGAGAAGGGGAGCTTCGACGGCTGGAGGAAAGAAAAAGAAAGCAGGGAGCATAACGTCACGCTGCCAGCCTTGGCAAGCCAACCCGTTTTGAAGGCCAGCAGTGTCGGCCCAACACGTGACCATTTTGCGTCAAGATCACGCAAGCAACGAGACTTGCCGAGACATCGGGGTATGGCGCCCGGTAGCTTTTAATCGAAGCGCGCTTGCTCGGCGCAGACCGGCCGGCTCACGCAAGAGGTTCAAAAACGGAACGCCACCGAAAGTACTAAAACCTACCGCACGCTCTGACGTTTTGAGCCCGTTTTGGGCCGACCCGGTGGGCTTCACTCGTGTGACGTAAGGATCCCTCCTTCTGTTTCCTTCCTCCATGTTCGACGGCGACGGCGGGGTGCGAGCCTAAGGACCTTCGCTCCTAAAAGTAGCTCAGCTGCCAACCTCCTCGTCAGCAACGGGTCGCCCTTTCCGGAGGTGCACTGAGGGACAGGGGCGGAGCCACGTTTCTTTTTGTTGTTTGTTTCCAGGTGCCATTTCCGTTTCTCTTTCCTTTTCCTTTTCCGCGTGGAGTGGCTGCATGCTTCTGAAGTCATTCTCGTTGCCTACTTTTTTTTTGTTTTCTTTTTCTTGCGCGGGTAGGGACAGCACTGTGCGTAGCGTGGGCTGGCGTGGACTCGACGGCGCCGACGAGCATACAGGGGCGCATTTGATCGCAGCTTTGATCACAACTCTGCTTTGTCTGTCTGCTCGACGAGTTAGCTGGGTGAGTGGAGCATTAGTTAATGCGGGCTGGAGAAGTCGGGACTTCAAATAGAATGCGTCCAATGTCGACCGCATCCGGGATAAAGCGTCGGCCGTCGTACCAGTACCAGACATTACTGGGTTGTTTTGATATAAAACACGCACTGGAACGGTGCCTGGCAGGCTGGTCATATGTCGTATCCCTTCTTTATCCATGCGTCGCAGGAATACGGACAATAAATCGAGCAATGTTGCGGGAACAAAACCAACAAACCGTGTATCATTGCCGTGCATCATTTCGTTGCAACCGTCAAACAGTTATCACCACGATGGCTCAAACTTGTGCGTGCCGTCGAGCTTGCATTCACACCATAGGCGATGTCGCGCGGACACTTTTGATCGCGATCACTTCAGAGACGGATCTAGTTCGGCTCGGAAGTTCGGCCAAATAGCAATTAAAAGTGACCGTGCAGCCGCACCTCAGACTAAGTCGTGATTCAAACGACCGTGTATGCCCATTCGGCGCTGTCGAGACACGCTAGTCCACGCTACGCACAGTGCTGTCCCTACTCACGCGAGAAAAAGAAAACAAAAGAAGAAAGCAACGAGAACGACCAAGAAGTATGCAGCCGCTACGGGTGGAAAAAAAAATAAAGAGAGAAAATTAGAAACGGAAATGGCGTCAGGAAACAAAGAACAAAAGCAAACGTGGCTCCGCCCCTGTCCTTCAGTGCACCTCCGGAATGCGAGACCCGTCAGCAACGCGCGCCGGCTTCTCGCTGCACTCTAGCCTGGCTGTAACTCCGTGTTCCCCACTTACGCTCGCTCCGCGAAAAAAAGCGGCCGGCAAACGGACGACACGACGCGCGTTGCGTTTCCCTCTAGTCGGGCAGTGGTGTTCAATAACTCTAAAATTGCCGCTAGTAGGCGACCTTAGCCCAAGCTCGGCGGTACGCTCTTCTGGCTATCACACGGTTTTCTCTGATTCCGCTCTGACCATTAACTACTACAGCTACCACAAGCATCTATGACTACAATGGTTTGTTTAATGATTAATCATGGACGTTAATCGTCGGGATGGAGATGTATCACAAAGGTCAACATGGATGCATCCACGTTAAACGGTGCTCCAGCTGTCAAACACCAATGGACATTGGTACAAGCAGTATTTTATCAACCTACAGTAAACATTCCAACTGCTGCTGTAAGGACATGTTTTATTTTCGTGTTATACCGATTCCTATGACGTAGGGATCATGTTTTTTTCGGGAGCTATCTATCTACTCAACTTTATCTATAATAGCAGTCTTTTGTTGACTCACGTTTATTCTCACATGTACTCAGACACACCTCAACGCAAGAGCATTCATACATGGGTCCAATAGTTTTTTGAACGGAGGCGCGATTTACTGAGGGAAAAAGTGCCTTGACAGCCCCCCCCCCCCCCCCCCCCACCTTGTGAACTGCTTCGTGGGAAGTTCTTGATAAAAATATATCGCTTGAGTGATCATTTTCAACAAAAATGTCCTGACTGAATTACAAGCAACAATCCTTGTCTGAAGGTACGAGATCCAAAAGGCGCCGAATAGAGCACCTATTATGCGAGACATTGGTGTTAAAGAGCATCGACAGAATGATTGAAAAAGCAAATTGTGCGCTCAAGGAATCATGAGCCAACATACTCATATTCTCTAAAACTTAAATGAAGCCATGAGTCTAAGTCAGAGTAAGCCCTTAGGGCAAAATATAAATTATGGCTGAGTATGAGTGAGCCCCACATTTTTAGCGATTTATGAGTGTGATAAACTGCGGATTCAGTTTGCGCTAGTTGTATCAATGCGGCTGAGATATGACCTACCATGAAAAGGGGCTCTAATTAGTGGTAATCTGAAAATTTTTCATCCTAGCAAGCACTTCATTGATTACAATAAAGAGTTGCATTGAAGAATTAAACATTGCATGCCATTTTATTGCGCTATCCCGACAAGAACTGGTACCAACCGAGATCTGTGAGGCTTCCAGTGAGCTGCATCCGTTCTTAGAAACCCGCTGGTGTTCATAGCTTCATAGCGATGCCCATAGGCGTGCGCACGTGGGGGGGGGTGGGGGGGTGCAGGGGGGGTGAGAGGAGGGGGGGCGCAAAGCCAGCCGCATACAATGAATAATAGAGAGAGGGGTGAAAGGGGGGCGCAAAGTCAGCCCGATACATTGACATAATAGGGAGGGGGGGCGCTGCGACGAACCTTCACGCCCCCCTCCCCCCCCCCTCCCCCCCCTTCTGAAGGGGAACCCTGCGCACGCCTATGGCGATGCCCGTGTAATGTGTACCGCCATCTGCAAAGTAATATATCTCAAGTGGCTGAGTACATCATGCTGTACCTATCAGCTGTGAAGTACATCAAACACAACTCAGATAATTGGGACAAATACGGTTCGATATGCCATGATAACACTTTTTCCAAGAGATTTGACTGCCAAGGATTTAACTTTTCGATCATTATTCCTCGTACAATACACAGAGTCGCAATGTAGATCAAGCATTTTCTGTTGCAGGAAAACAGCTTTCACAGCTGTTATATCTTTGTCATTGCTACTCGTGCTTTGTGGTCGGTCACCTTTTATGTTAGCATTGAAAGTACTGTCGGGATTCTTACGTAAAACTGACGTCAGAGACAGGCTTTATGTGCTGACGCACTATTCCCTGCTTTTATTTTTTTTTCTTTTGTCATCTTTCTTTTCTAATAACTCTTATTTATCTCTTTTTACGTCTTTTATGACATCTGTTTATTTCCTCCTTCCATTCCTTCCTCCGAATTTTAGTCTTAGAGTGCATTTAAGTCTTCAAAATACACGCATGAGGTTCACTAGTTGTAGTTTTACCAACTGCACAAACAGTGATAGCCTTCCCACTACAACCGAACAAATTTGCACTGTCTTTGCCAATGAGGCCAGCGAAAAAATATTCGCAGTTTCAACTTCACTCCCCACCGATTGTTTCAGCAAGTTCACCTCATTCGAGTCAGTTTAAATATAACTGTTTTCCAGGTATCACGATAATGAAAGAGCTCAAAACAATACGTGTTACAGAAAGACGCCAGGTCCTTATAACAACTCATAGTTTGCCAATTCTTTCTCAATCTTCTTCTTTCTTCTCTATCCTTTCCTTTCTATTATTCCCCCCTTTCCCCACCCCAAGTGTAGGGTAGCCAACCGAGCCAAAGCTTGGTTAACCTCCCTGCCTTTCCTCTTCGTTTCTCTCTCTCTCTCTTGCCAATTTGCGATAGAGCCGTCGCTTGGGTTGTGTGCCTTTATCGACTACTTTCTGATGCTGTACTAAACTCAATATTCATATCCACCAAAAAGGACCTTGAATGTAGAAAGCAATATGCTATTTCTGATTTTCTCGTTTCTCTTTTTTGATCTTTGAGCCGGACGAAGCGCCCAATGCAATATTGTTATCAAGAAATCTTCTCCCTTACTAATAGTATTGAAAGTTGGGATAGTTGGTAAAGCAGCATATTGGGTACAGCGCTCGTCTGTGTCCCTTCTGCCTTCCGTCTTCGTCGTTTTAAATGCGAATGCATTTCATAGTCGGGCTATGTCAGGCATCCGGCGTTGGCGTTGTCCGCGGAGGAGGAGCAGGAGGATAGGTTGAGGAGGTGTGCGCGCCGGCAGGTGTTAGATATGAAGCATCTTATGGCGAAGCTTAATCCGGTGGTGGTGGTGTGCGGCGTGACCACCCTTACTGCGCATGCGCAAACCCTTTCAAAAAAAAAATAAAGATAAAAAACCTCCTCTCTCCCTCTCCCCTAGGCATCCCTCCCCGCGGCAACCACACCCCACTGCGCATGCGCGTCCCACCTCTCTTCTTCTCTCCTACGCTCCCCCCTCTCTTCTAGGCATCTCTGCCCTGCAGCGTCCACACCCCACTGCGCATGCGCACCCCACCTCTCCTCTCCTACGCTCCCCCCTCTCCCTCTCTCGCCTGGCGACGCCGACACAGGCAGCGTCTGCTAGCGAGTTTCTTGGTTGAAAAAACCGACTGCTCGCGCTGCACAACCGTTCACTGGCCACCCCGTATATATGGCAATGAATCTTGACCTCCAAGGTGGTGCCGGTGGGAAATTTCTCCTGTGCGTTGCTTGAACAATAAAAATTCGCAGCGTGCGCGTTAACTAAAAGCGGTCTGCGGCGGAGCTCGGCGGAGCTATATATGAAAAAAAAAAATTAAAGAAATAAATAAAAAAAATTAAAAAAACAAGAAAAAGCAAAAAAAAGGCGCGCTGCGCCGTGCTCCCGACCGGGCTGCAGAAATTAGGCGCCTTTTCCTTCTTCAAACCACAACCAGCATATATAAATGGAGTGAAGCGCGCGCGAAATGCATTCGCATTTCCTCACGATTCCCTTCGGGGAGGTGGGGGCTTTTTCGCGCTGTACCCAATATGCTGCCTTACTAATATCCTGTGCCTCGATGAATTTTCACAGTTGCGCGGCGGCGTTACAAAGACGCCTGGTGTAGTTAACTTCTGTATTTACCGTAAACGCTGGCAAAGGTGGGCGCGCGGTTATGCTATGAGTTAATAATTACCACATGTCAACACTGAGGACAAACACGAAAAATAAACCAATTAAGTGCTAGAACAGGGTGAAATGGAAACAAAGTTAGTTCACAATGACAAAATAACGGCGCGATGAACGTGGCCTTTCGCGTCAGTGAATATTTCCTCAAAGAATACTGCTTCACTCATGGTTTATCGCAAGCAAAGAAATCGTATCGCGCGAAATAGGCTTAACAAGGCGCACTCACACGTCGATTTACTGGCCATATGAAGCATGTACTGCCTTCAGAGTAGTTTTTCACGGGAAATAAGGGACCTCTCTTTGTTGCTATGTGCGCCTGATACCTTTCTCTATTTTGTTTGCGTTTTTTACTGTACTTTCCCAACGACACATTGTGCAGAACGACACCCGCACGTGCCTGAGCGACAATGTTGACAAGCCAACAGAAAACAGAATCATTACTTACTGTTCGGGTTCTGCATTGTGCCAAGCACGCAGCATGCGCATTATCCTGCTTGCTAGTCGCAGCGGCAGGATCGTTTGAGACCTCAGACCTTCAGGATACCAACGCGTTTGAAGTACGGCGTGTTCTACTGCCGTCTCAACGCGCCGTTCACACCCAGCTTGAACATAGTCAAGCTGTTAGCACACAACGCGCACATACGGCCCACAACGCTGAATAATTCGGAAACGACCATCATAAGGCAACGTCACAAAAGGATGAAGACCGTGACTGCGTGCGCGCCAGCCCGTGGTAGCCTCCGTGCTGGCCATTTGAAACTTCTGCGGCTCTCTTCCATCTTCTTTTTTTCTTTTGTCGCTGGCGCATGCCGCGCATGCGTGGTAAGGGTTACGTCATGTGTCGCTGCTCTTGGACACTTACACAGAACACTCGCAGTTAGAGTGGCAGCTTGAGGAGAGTCATGGTTATCTTTTTTTTTTCGCCGGGCTACCCATAAACAGGGTTTTGTCCAGTATGTAGGAGCGCGCTGCCTCTGTGCACTTCATTATCCGGTAGCTGACTCACAGACTAGAAACTGTATAAATAAATGAATGGTTAAAACAGTAGCTTTTTCTTTTATTTCTCTGGTTAGTTTCATGAACATGCCGATATTGCTCGCAAACAGGCTACAGAGAAATATTTCAGTGTCCTTCAGCGTATGCAGTTCACTCAGATTAGTGGTCAGTTCACTGAACTGCATTGTTCTTAAAATAATTTTTCGCATACCGTTTGTACAGTACAATGGGCTGCAACGCATCTATTTCTTTATATTTTGTACAATACAGTTCGTTGCTCAACTGTGTTCGTTTTCTCTTCGCTGTATCTATGCGTTTCTCGTGTCTAAGACCTTCTTGCGTTATTCAACTGTGATACCGGTGTTACTGGCACGTTAAGCCATGTTTAAACGTGTATCTCGTACATTATCTGCAGCCATTAAGTTTAAGAAGTGCTAAATATACAGGGTATAATTACTGCACCTGACAGTAGAAACAATAATTTCGGGATTTCACGTATCAAAATCATCTTATCATTGTGAGGCAAGCAGAACTAAGGGCTCCATACATATTTTCGACCACCTGCGGTTATTTAGCATGCGCCTTCATCAGACGTCCAACGGGTCCCTAGCACTGTCCCGCCATAGAAATGCGACCGCCACGGCCAGGATCGAACCGCGTCTTTCAGGTGAGCAGCAAAGACCAGGCACTATGCGTGACAAGTCGAGCATTCTGCCACAGACCAACGCCAGCACTGGAAACTTCCGCGGGGAAAGACACCACACAGGTGTCATATAGGTCTAGGACTCACGTTCACACACGCAGTATTGAGTGACAGAAGCATATAACTGCACACCAGGCTTTTACCACGTCAAATGCTTGGTGAGCGGACGATTTAAAGCTACACGCCCATTCAAGAGGGCTCCACCATCATGCATCGTCATCATCAGCCACACCATCCACAGCATGGGCACATTGTGTCGCTACGTAGATGTACACATTGTTTTAAAATAGAGACGCATAATAGGCGCCTGGCTACTTCGCGAACTGACGAATTATTGTGTAGTAGGTACATGACAACTGTACTCGTCTCGCAGTAGTTCTTTAAAGAGCTTACAAAGAGATCGAATATTTTTAGGTGACTAAATACGGAAACCTTTGAGTTATTTCATATCGCCGATGACCCGTTATACAAATGCACACGACGTATATTTTATTGTGACACCAGAACTGGGCCAATATTGCTTGCACATGATTGTGTCTTAAGATTCGACGGTAGACGCAGTGCTGGGGATTTCAATAAGCAGGGATGGGGATTTCATCATGCTTACATGCCACTCACAAGCCCTTCAACTTCAACGCGTAAACAATAGGTGAAGATTTGCTCGTCGCGAAATAATTCCTATACTTTCCTGGTACTCGTAGAAGTCTGTGTCACGCCTTTGTCCTCTAAGTCTCTCTTCTCTCGTGCGTCATGCGAGGGTAGGAAGAACAAGGACAATTGCTTATAAAAGAACATTTACACCAGCGTTGAGGCCAGTCGGTGCTGTCAGTCCATGAACATGGACGTGACTTTTAAAGGCAGTGAGCATTTTAATGCTAGCGGGAATCTGCATTGCTTGGCAACCCACTGGTAAGCCTGAAGGCATTTCATGCACACCGTTTATCATTAATTTGTATATTTTTTACACACTGCAAATTTTTCTAAACATTACATGTCCCTTACTGCGGGTACAACATGCTACGAAAATGACCGCTGAAATACATTTACTTGCCCTGGATATATACCACGGGAATGAAAGCGTGAAGCGTTTTGGTAAATGAAATGATAACGTCGACCTACCCCCGAAACAAATGTGTCAGTACGCCTCATAGATTTCGTTTAAATTGGGCACTGTCATTTACTATGCATTGCTGTGTATGATTTAGAAAGTACCATTAACTCACTCAACCGGTCGCATTATTCTCGTGAATGACGGAAATTTTACGTTAACAATTTCGCCAGGAGTTATATACTTGTACATCAACAGAGTTGTGAGAAAGGCTACTGGAACAAATTGCTCGTAATAGCACTTAGCGTAAGACCCAGACAAATGGAAGAGAACGAAGGCTTTCTTGAAAACAATGAATTTTAATTGAAAGAAAGGGTTCTATCATCTTTCTCTTGTCCCATGTCTGGCAATATCAGTGACATGGAATTAAAGCTACATGCTCTGCGGTGCGGGAACTGCCCTAGCTGTTCGAATAAACTTCAGGTCATAATGATTCAAAAGGTGACGGTATGTTCGACATTCCAATGAGGCTCGCACATGTAGAGAAGTCTTGTAACTTTTCCTTCTTACGTCACTAGAACCCACAGCCACTTTAAAACTCACAGCAACTGAAAATATAGCTGCGCATTGAAAGTTGCGATGAAAACTAATTGAAGCAATACTATGCAGGAACGTTGCACGTCTTGGAAATCAGTGCACTAATCAAATGCGTAACTAAATCGCATACGTTTTATCTAGGTGTGGCCTGCATGAGATTTAGGAGGTATCTATGACTTGTTCTCAAGTGTTAAAAATGCTCGTGATATATTTTTTTTCAAACCGTGCTGTTTTAAATTGGACAGGGAATCTTGCAATTGATTTGATTTGATTTACTCGTATGTTTTTAACGGCAATCTGTTTTGTAAATGATTGATATACAATACAAAATTACTAAGAATGTTTATGGCATGACTTTTGTTTTTTTTAAGTATTTCCGCTTTTAAGTATTTTTTTTTTGTGGTCAGCAGCTTAGAATTGCTGTCTCCTATAGAAATATTCGCATATCCAGCTGTCAGTAAATGACGTTTTATTTTTTCGAGAAATTGAGCATTTGTGTAAGTGCATGAAGAAAATTGGATATTTCCACCATTTTGTCTAAATGCTGCTGATCATCATTTGCTTTTCTGTAGCTCACGACGGCAGATGCAGCATTAATCAAGCTATAAAACCTGTCACGAAATGCACAGCGCACCGATATCAATACAACAATAAGACCAATTTGTGCGAACCAGTTTGCTGCAGTTCAGCTCCATTTTCATCTTTCTTGGACTGCAGCCAGACTTGCAGAAGCAGTGAGTAACATGTTCCTTTGTCTCACTTAGTTTCTACGAAACAGTCAGCAATAGCGACCGGCCAGAAATCTTCCTTGCAAACACATTTTTTCTACGATCATATAGCACATGTCACTCATGCGAACTTACCGATATCAATAGCCGGTATTGGAAGTATACTTGGCTAACGTAGTTGGCCGGGTCAGAGAACTGCCCTTTCCTAACTATGCTTTACGCTGGCAGCAATATATATACACACACACACACACACACACACAAACACACACACACACACACACACACACATATATATATATATATATATATATATCTGTGTGTGTGTATGTGTGTTTCATGCGTGTTGTCTGCATCACTCCGAAGAAGGCTGGTACATTGCTTTTTGTCAAATATTAGATATCTTCCAGATCATGGTCACCTCGAAGCCAGCTTGTTATTTCCGCATGCATGCTATTCAAAAGTATTCTAGGCTTTTTAAAATGTAATTCTCTCGCTTTAAATATGGGTATGCGAGCTACAGACCAAGCGTAATCTAATCGTGCAGAAGAGGGCTGCACGCTATCTGATATATACAACGATAAAGTGAACCCATTCATGTGCAAACTGAATGCGCGAAATGTCTGGTATTTATCTTTATTGTTCACTTTTGACCAAGAGAAATGAATAAGACCATAAGGCCTGCTATTACCCATCAGGTTGACTATTTAAACAACTATGGGAGAGTCGTGGGCATAAAGAAAACCTTTATGTCGAGGTAAAGTTATAGAGCGCTGGTCATTTGGGATTGCTGGTGCTTCACTGAGCTTGAGGGTTACACCGCAAATAATAAGTGACGTATACAAGGGTTGACTATGAAAAGCGCGCATTTCTAACGTAACGATCCGCTTAACAAGTAACCCACAGTTCATCACACCGCCGTACTTTCCAAGTACAAATCCAAAGGGGAACATATGAGTCAGGAGGTTTTCTGTTTCCTATGTTTTTAGAAGAGTGCTTATCTAAGTCATACGTGCGCCGCAGGCTGCTGAGCTAGCTTATCAGCATGCACGCCACTGAGCGTTTATCGCGTCTTGTGTACATTTCTGAACTATAAGCATGAAACGATGATTGGCTTACCTGATGCGTTTCTAATTTCAATAAAAGGTCATGAAGGCATCGCATTTGTCTTCCTTACTACTTTTGTTTTGTTTGTACTTATTCTTTATATTATTATGATTCGTTTGTCACTACTTTTGTAGTTTATTGCATGTACCAGTTACAAAGGCAAACTTTTTTTCCAAATTACTTATTGAGTATGTAAAACGTAATGCTGGCGAATGGTCCATACTTTAAGAACAAGAAAAGATGTTCTCGTACTCTTGTTGGTGAGTCCAGATAGGTCCCATTTTTAACTCTCTTTAAATATACACTCTGACACTCCTGTGGACAGTCACGCCTCTCACG